>JAGXJF010001751.1:0-291531 GCA_019208055.1 Stipa capillata
TCCCTGTGAACCCTATATATAGGGGACCAGCGGAGGTCTTAACCAACCAACCTTTGCCAATCCAGTGAATCATATTCAACCGTTGCAAAGTCTCTTCCCACCGAACAAAAGCTTAAGTTTCCTAAGTGTTAGTTCGGGAGAGTTAGAGTTCTTGAGCAAAGAGCATTGGTTCCTCCAAGAGTTGTTGCTGCTGAATCTGTTACTCTTGGAGTGTCTACTCCTAGACGGGTTCAGGAGTCGCTGGTATCACCCAAGCTTGTGTGGGCTGAACCAGACATTTGTGAAGGTGAATCGAAGTCTACCTACTGCAAGCAAAAGGACTTCCACAAGCAAAGGAAGATGCCTGAACGTCAGGTACTCGGAGAACAAGCACGATTTGGTGCTGGTGTGGAGTAGTCTCTCCAACGGAGACGTACCACTCTGTGAAGAACTGGGAACTTCGGTGAAAAACACACTGTCTCCTTGAGTACTTTCCTGTATTGTCTTTAGCTTCCTGCTTGCTTGCTTGCTTGTGAGATCTTAGACTTATTCTGTTCATCTGTTATAAATCTCCTTTATACCTGTGTTGCATTAGCTGTGTCTCAGTTGCTATATATCTTATCTCACACCTGAGTCAGTTACCTGTTACACAGGCACATTGATTGCTCATCATTTACTAAGTCCTTAGATCACCTATTTTAGGCACCTGTGTGATAGCTGCATGCTAATTTACACATCATCTGTTGCCTGTGTCACTCACCTGTCACACAGCTAGCTAACCCTGGTTCCTGTTTAAGGCTTAACCTGTTCAATCAAGTTAAAAGAAGTAATTTTTGTTAGCCTCCTATTCACCCCTCTCTAGTCGGCACTTCGGTCCTTTCAACCATCAAGACCCAGCTCAGGCCTCAGGCTGATGACCATCCTGATGAGGTTGCTATGCCAGCTCTGTTTGGTGTTTCTCCTGATCTAGCTGTGTCTTCCCCCGGTGACACAGCTGCTCCCACAGCTCCTCAAGTGCCTGTCCCTCCGGTGCTAGCGCCTGAAGTCCAAGTGCCTATCGGTGTCACAGCTGAGTCCCCTGTAGCTGACCCAGCTGAGTTAGTGTCTGTTACACAGGTAGCTGAAGATGGCACTTTGTCATCCTCTCTCATGTCTCAAGCAGCAGCTAGAGCCTATCAGAACAAAGTCATGCCAACTCAGTTTGCAGCTCTGCGCAGAGAAAATCTTCGGCTCAGAACCAAAGTTGACAGTCTGGGTTCCAAAGTCGATCAGCTGCAGGCTCAACTATCAGAAGTTCTCCAGCTACTGAAGACCAAATTCCCCTGAATGTTTCTTCTCCTCATCCCCTTTCTGGTGTTTTAGTGTCAAAGGGGGAGAGAAAATGATAGCAATAGTACAAGGGGGAGAAGTGCTAAAGGGAGAGATAAATATAAGAGAGAGTATTTTGGATATAGGGGGAGTAAATATTTTGCTGTATCAAGACTTATGTTTTAATTTCTGATTCTTCTGTCTTGATTACAATCAATTTAAACCGCAGTAATCTTTTGATCTGATGCAGTAAGTTTTTTGCTCTGATGCTTTACACATAAATTTACTCTAATTCTCATGTCTACACTAAACGTGTGCTCCATTTGTGTTCTGATTCACATCTATATGCTCAAATATCATAACTAGAATGCTCTGATTAAAACTCATATACTCCAGTTATTATAACTACATCAGAAGAAAAATATATTAGTTCAGATATATCCTTTATGTCATATGCTCTGATACATACACTCTGAAATGACATATGCTCTGATACACATTCTCTAAACTGGTAAAAGTGTAAGTTGTAAGAACATACTCCTCATATCCAAAATTAAAATATGTGCACTAGTCTGATAGAAGCAAATCTATTATGCACAGCTTCAGGGGGAGAATTTTCTAACAACCTGCACATGTATCTTTCATTCAATCTTTATGTGAATTTGATGAATGGGTTGCCACTAACCACCAAAAAGGGGGAGATTGAACGAGCATCTAGGCCCCTAAGTGGTTTTGATGGTTAATGGCAACTCAATCTGGGATCTAATGTTTACAATGAGTGTAAGCAGGTTAAATAGGTTCCAGGAAGAAGGGTCATCAAGAGAATGATGACCACCCAAAAGTTCAAAGGTGGTTTTCAGGACAAAGGAATGGCTGTGCTAGGCAGCTGTGTCACAGCTGTGAAGAAGCCGGTGCTGTGCAAGGAGTTGCAAACAAGGTGATGGTGGCTTGATGCGTCAAGGGCCGTGAATACAGTAGGTGGCAAGTAAAGCCTAGATTTGCTAGTTTCTTTGAGTCCATAGGAAACACCCGTACTATCAAGAGGGATGAAGTAGTAATAATCTGTGGAGGATCTCTTGCTCAATGCTCAGGGTGTTGGACAGTGGCACTGATGCTGTGGGGTCAGTGGCCCTGTGTCAACAGTTTTGCACAAGTGTGAAACTGGTTTTTGTTAGCACTCTGCAGTGCTAGCAGTAGAAAATCCTAGGGGTTAGAGTCACCGGTGTGACACAGCTGTGTCACAGGTGGTCTAGCGCTCTATGACTCAGGTACATCTCTGTACCAGGGAAGGGCTTGTAAATGCTAAGGGACCTGCACTGCGATGGTTTGTCTGCTGAGTCAGAAGACTGTCGGAGGTTCTCTCCTTATTAGGGATCAGAGTAGTTGTATGCTGAGGGCATGTCATGTGCCAAGACCGGGCTGAGTAGTGCTACTACGTCAGTTAAGGGTTCACCTGTGTCAGCTTCCGGTGACACAGGTGTCGGTCTGCCCGAGCCGGTTATAGGTTGGGCGTAGTGTGTAGCTGTGTCACCGGTGCCTGTCACCGGTGGCTCACTTAATCCTACATGGCAACAGTGTAACGGTCGGGTTCCTGCGAACCCTATATATCCGGGACCAGGGGAGGTCTTCGACCTCATCCAAACCAAAAAACGAACCAACCAGTAAAGCACATCCTACCGTTGCAGGCCTCTTTCACTCGGAAAAAAAGCAAACCTTCCTAAGAGAGTTAGAGTCCTTGAGCAAAAGAGCATTTGGTTCCTCCAAGATTCGTTGCTGCTGAATCTATTACTCTTGGAGTGTCTACTCCTAGATGGGCGTAGGAGTTGCTGGTATCACCCAAGCTTGTGTGGGCTGAACCAGTAGTCTGTGAAGTTGATCTGAAGTCTACCTGCTGCAAGGCAAAAGGACTTCCACAAGCAAAGCAAGGGGCCTGATCGTCAGGTATTCGGAGAACAAGCATGATTCAGTGCTGGCTATCTCTTCGGAGTAGTCTCTCCAACGGAGACGTACCTCTCTGAGAAGAGCAAGGAACTTCGGTGAAAAACACCTTGTCTCTGAGTACTTACTGCATTTCTTAGAATACTTGCTATTCTTGTATGCTTGTGTGATCTTTGACTTATTCTGTTCATTTATTGTAGATCTGCTTTTTATCTGTGCTATCTTAGCTGTGTCACAGTTGCTATTGATCATATCTCTCACCTGTGTCAGCTACCTGTTACACAGCCAATTAGGTTGCACATTATTTCTAAGTCCTTAGCTCACCTGTGTTAGCCACCTGTGTGATAGCCACGTGTTAAACCATATCTTAGCTCACTCTGCTTCTAACTTAAGGCCTAATCTGTTCAAGAAAGTTAGAAGAAATAATTTTAATTAGCCTCCTATTCACCCCCCTCTAGTCGGCACCTTCGGTCCTTTCAGTGTGTGGCTAAAACTTTAAGTCAACAAAACCCAAGTCTAATGTAGGGGGTACAACCACTATATATAGGAGAGGGGGCAGCAAGGGAGGACATGTCTTTAGGTGGAGGACGACTAAGACTCCTTTCTCCTTTAGGACTCTTACTCTAAATTCCAAAAATAATACATGGGCCTGGCCCAAATTGAGGTGGGCAGCACCTTAATGTTTTTAAACCCCAGAATATTTCTAAATCTTGGCTACCATCATCTTTTATCAAATTGAGCATTGTGGCCATCACTTCATCATTCATCATTGTGAGTCATGTGATGACATGGACAATTTAAGTGATGAATATTTTGCCATATTGCGTGGAGTTGAATAATTTGGTTGCATGAATTCGAGATTGGAATTACCTGCAAAATGATTGATTGTTTGAGTTTCTCAATTTGTCTCTAGGAAAAATTGAGTGTTTGAAGGATTTTTCTCGGCTGACTTGGGTCAAGTGGAAAACTTGTGCTCGCAACGCTTTGCTTGGTCTATTGTGTGCAGGTGCGAGTTGGATGCGACGATGGTTCGGCCATATGGACCGGCATGATAGCCTGGAGGGCTGAGATGCGGTCAAGGAGGTGGCAACGACATCGTGCGGCTTAAAAGCATGTACGCGGACGACAAGAAAGCGGGTGGGGACGAGACGTGAGGACCAAGTCAGTGCGAGGGCGTTTTGGTAAAAACACGGAATCCACCGAAGCATAACCAAGAAACTGCGGCAGAGGCCGGGAAGCGGTTTAGGGTTAGATGCTTAGGGTGGAAGGAAAGGATAGATGGTGGATGGTTCACTTAGATGCTTTGTGATGCGTGCTAAGTGCCCATGCCATCTAAGTGGGCTTTGAGGCCCAAGTGGAGAGGAGGATGCCCCCTCCACTATAAATAGATGGGAGAGGGTTTCTTAACGCTTAACCTTTTTGATTAGCTTGTGAGAGCTGCACTTTGTGAAGTGCTTTGCCTAGATGAGAGGCTTGTAAACTCCAAAGAAAACCCACGAAAATTCAATACAAAAGATTTCCTCAATTCCTATGTGTTCTTGAGTCATTCACTCTTTTGAATCTTTTTGATTTTCGTTTTCTTGCTTTTCTTGTGAGTTGATTCTTGATATGGCAAGTTAGTGATGGAGTAATCACGTCCTATTTGATTCCATCCTAGCATATTCAAGAAATCAATCCCTTTTCCCATGTTTTGAGTTTGCTTGCAAGAGAAGAAAGAATTGGGGTTTTGCAATTGACTTGCTTGGGGGCTAATCTTTGTGATTTGATAGATGGAATATGTTGCTATGATATGTGAGAGATCATCCTATTGATTTGAGATCAAAAATCCTCACGAGCAACAAGTAATCGATCTTTTGGTGTTCATCCAACTTTTGGAGTTGATTTGGAAGAATGGGAGAAAGGTTGTGTCTTGTGGTCTTTTTCTGAGAATCAATCATTGATATATAGTCACAAGACACACCTAGATCTATCTGCATAGTTTCAAGAGTTTTGGTTGGACGGATTTCAAACTAGAACAAAAAACGTATCAAGAAATCAGGGTTTTCAAAGTTCTGGACTACACCCGGAGATTTCGGACTAGAATACCCGGGATGTCTGGGTGTGTATTTTGAGTGCTTGAAAATACACATCCGGAGCGTCTGGGCTCACCCCGGAGTCTCTGGACATCATCCCGAGAGGAATTGATTTTTAGATTGTACATCCGGAGTGTCCGGACATTCTACCCCAGAATGTCCGGGTAGCCAAAATCTGGCTGCGCTGCACGCACTGTTTTGGCCATAACTTTTGCATCCGGACTCCGTTTTCAGTGATCTTGTACTCGTTTTAAAGCTAATGACGAGCTCCACGTCGTCAATGACTTTCTAGGGTTTTTCTGCTATATCTTCTTTGTCATTTACAGTAGTATCTAAATTGCTATTTGTATTTGAATTTGAAGAAAAATTTGTATCCGACATTCACCCCCCCCTCTGTCGGGAAGCCATCGATCCAACAATCATGATGGCTTCAAGGTGTTGTAGTATCCAATCTTGAGATCAATTTGAGAGCTCTCATCCTTGCTACCATCATTATCATGTCCATGTCCCATCATCATCTAATTGAGCCTTGGTTCCTTAATACAATAACACAATCTGATTTAGGCAGCATCATATTCATATGTAAATTATGTGAAGTACCGAGAAACAAAAGTACTTGGTAATTAATTTTTCATGCACGAGCACTAGTTATTGGTCCTTTTATTTTTGGCACTTGAGGAGTGGTAACTACTGTAGGTGTAGGGGTTGTGAGTGTAACTGTAGTAGAGATGTCCTCATCATCTCCCCCTTCTTGAATTGAAGTTATCATTGACAATAGCTCATCTTCCTCACCCAAATGTGGGACTAACCCCAAAAATTTGTAGGCAACTCAAGCTTATATGTATTATCATTAATTTTCTCGAAAACCTTAAATGCTCCATCAGCCCGAGGCATTAATTTAGACTTGCGCAAATCAAGGAAACTATCCTTTCTCAAATGCAAATAAACAAGATCAGCAGATTCAAAAGTAACATGTTTCCTCCCCTAATCAGTAGCAATTTTATACTTAGCATTCATTTGCTCTATATTCTCTTTAGTTGTCTCATGCATTTTAATAAAAATTCAGCATGTTGTTCAACATCGAATTAACATTCTCCGAAGACGGAAGAGGTAACAAATCAATTGGTTCAGAAGGAATAAAACCATACTACACAACTTCAAAAGAGCACATCGTAGTGGTTAAATGGAGGTGAGCGATTATAAGCAAACTCAATATGAGATAAACATTCTTCCCACATATGCAAATTCTTTTCAAAATAGTTCTAAGCATAGTAGACAAAGTTCGATTAACCACTCCAGTTTAACCATCAGTTTAGGGGTCACAAGTAGTACTAAGAAACAACTTAGTCCCCAATTTAGCCCATAAAGATCTCCAAAAGTGGCTAAGAAATTTAGTATCACATATCACTGTTTGAAACAATAGTATTTGGCACACCATGCAAGATAACAATTTCACAAAAGAATAAATTAGCAACATGTATAACATCATCACTCTTATGGCAAGTTATAAAGTGTGTCATTTTAGAAAATCTATCCATGACCACAAAAATACTATCTCTCCTCTTCTTTGTTTGAGACAGTCCTAAAATAAAGTCCATAGAAATATCCTCCGAAGATACATTAGGAACATGAAGAGACATATATAAACCATGAGGGTTAAGTCATGATTTAGCTTTTTGACATGTACTGAAACGAGCAACGAATCTCCAACATCCCGTCTCATCTTTGGCAAAAGAAATATTCAGCAAGCACGTCCTCCTTCTTCTTGATGCCAAAGTGTCCCATCAAAACTCCTACATGCGTCTCATATAACAACAAAAGATGAACAGAGCTATCTGGAATGCATACATTGTTAGGACGGAACACAGATCCATCATTAATGATGAACTTGTTTCATGTCAAATTTTTTTGGAATTTTTTTCTTACAAATTGGATTTGTTTCGATCCGACATCAGATTTGAGTTATTGTTCACTGACTATATCTTAGACCATTGCGATCTCTAGGATCAGGAATCTTATATTTTACATATCCATATACCATCGAATCCTTAGGGTTCAAGAATCCGCCTTTTTTCCTAGTCTTCGAAAACGCACTTCTTTAGAATTCTGCAATACATCTTTAAATTTAGCATCATGCACATATTGCTCTTTAACGGTCTCCAAACCAAATAATTTGAAGTCAAATGGTGAAAGCATAGTATAACAACAAGATAAAACATCAACAATAACATTTTCTTTACCCTTGATATAAAGACTCAATAAACTCAACCCGCTTAGCATGTCTACAATTGAGTTTTGCTTGACTTCTAATATGTTTCAAAGGTTCATGATCAGAATGTACAAAAAAAATTTATGCCATAAATAATGTTGGCAAGTCCCTAAAGGCCGAACAAGAGCATATACCTTATCATAAATAGAATAATTTAGACGTGGCCCACTCAATTTCTCACTAAAATATACAATAGGTTTGCCCTCTTGTAATAACAAACCAGCTAAACCAATTTCACTAGCATCATATTCAAGCTCAAACATCTTATTAAAATCAGGGAGCCGAAGTAAAGGTGCTGAGTTAACTTATCTTTTAATATCATGAAGGCTTCCTCTTGCGTATTTTTTGAAATAAATGGAACATCTTTCTTTATAAGCTTATTCAACGGTGCAGCAATGGTACTGAAATTTTTAATGAAGCGCCTATAGAACCCAGCAAGTTCTAGAAAACTCCGCACTTGTGTGACTGTTTCAGGGGGCGGCCAACTTTGTATGGCTTCGATCTTGGCTTTATCAACTTCAGTGCCCTGTGGAGTAACAACACAACCAAGAAACGATACTCGGTCGGTGAAAAATGCGCATCACTTCATTCATCAAACACATGAATGTATTAGGTGCATTAGTTAAACCAAAAGGTATCACTAACCACTCATGAATGAGTCATGTGCCATCGATTACCATGGATACGGATTAATTAGTTTTACATACTACAGAGGTTGTACACTTTATCCACATGACGCAATCTTGTCTTGTTAGCCACTAGTGGCCATTGGCATACTATACACCTATCAGCGTACTAATAGGGAGATCATGATGAGGTTTTTTAGCTTGATCCCCCCTGATGTGACATGCCCATCGGATCTACAATAGAGTCGAGAATATGTCCCCACCCTCCGATCCCTCCATCTGTGCCGAGGGTCTTCATAGCAATGCCTACCCCTTCTGCAGTACGATGACATCGACACCAAGGGCTGACTAACATACTTAAGCAAACCAATGCCCATATACCATGTAGTTGTACTATTTTCACAATTCTAGATTTCAAGACTTTGGCTGCGAACGACCAAATGCTCCTCCAAACCTGATCCAGCTGTTACCCGCACTTTTTAGATGGAAAGTTTCACCTATAGTAGAATATGAAGAATAAAGAGGGGGAGAAATTAGTGGGCATCTGGCCCAGCTCAGTGCTCAACATGTTTCAATATCAAGTATTTTGATCCGAAGATCATTCCTCCAAGGAGGCAATTCAAAGCATCCTAGTAATCATTTAAGAGCGCCTAAGCATTTCTCTACTCTATTCAGAATAATAAAATTAAGTAGATAAAGGTAAAGGTGTGTCAATCAACACGCTAGCTACAGGAGTGAAACAAAATGCACGTTTGTAAGCAATAAAATATAATGATCTTTAGAAATATAGGATCAGCATGATCAAAAAGAGGGGACATGCCTTCATAGTAGTGTTCCTCCTCTTCTCCTGCAACTAAAGCGGAATCTGCCTCTTCACTCCTTAACATCGTATCGTAACGAGCACAAAGAAAATAAATAGCAACTCCAAATAAAAACATTCCAGAATTTAATGAGAGAGAGAGAGAGAGAGAGAGAGAGACGAAGAAACAGTTTGGGTGAAACGAAACGATGGGTCGAAGGTGCCATCGCGTCGAAGGTGGAGTAGGGTCTAGCACTATGGTATCCTTAATACATGTCTTCTAAAGACAAGGCCATAACCATATAATTATTATATAATATACCAGATTATATAATTAGCTAATTTATTCTAACGTGTTACATTAAATATTAACAAAATGGTATTTTTATTATTTATAAGTTGTCAGGATGATATCAGGCAATTTATTTTATAGAACACCTCATGAAATATAATTTTTTACTAGTTTTTAATGGTAACATGCATGGTATAATACAAAACCTAACATATTCGTACACATGAAAAAACGTTAACGCACCATGACTAGATCATTAGATATGAACAATCAGTATAACCATGGCACAACCTAGCATAACTAGTAGTCATGTAATTGAAATTCCTGAGGGTAACATTAGTCTATTACAACAATAATACCCATTCACAAAACAATTAGACTTTATGAATTCTATAGAACTATATTTTATAACATAGGCACAATATAAACCACCAAATGTAAGCACACAACCTGGCATGCTAATAAATTAAATAACACTAAACTCGGAACTTAAAAAATTCTAAAGTGTTCTCTGGAATTGCAATTACACCAACATATAGAACAATAATTAAAGTATTTTGAAAACAGTAAATAGTACCAATTAAAAACAAGTCTAGAACACGTTACGATTTATACTACACGAACACATGTGCTAATAGTTGCAAATAACACTATAGAATAGTACTGCAGCATCTTCATCCTAAAAAATACTAAAAATAGAAAGTATTTCCTATTTAAATAATTCAAACAATGCTTAAATTAACTCTATAAAATTCTATGCAGTGCATAAGATCACAAAATTAAACAGAGAGGTTCCTATACATATTAGTAATCTAGGAAAAATAATACATACTAGTAATCTTCCGGTACGGATCTATACCAAATTTGGTCAAAACAGCCCCAAATTTGAGTATATTCATTATATTCAAAAACTATTGTGCTGATTTGAAATCTAAATTGCACTGGTTGTTCCTGACGCAATTTTTATGGGAATAGAGAGTTGGAACCTTAGCTCCACAGACAAGTACTAGACACAGAACAAAAGATCGATTGATTCATGCATGAGCATGCAGACCATCGCTACAAGAGAGAAAAGGAGAGAAGAGAGGGCCCATGGTGGCGGTGCTGACTGCGAAGATGTCGCAGAACTGGGCGGAGGCGGTAGCAGGGATGGTGAGGTTGTTATGGTTATGGTTGTGAGGCAAAGGAAGAGGAGGAGGGGAGAAGAGTGTTAAATAGAGGAGGCTATGGCAGCAAGAAGCGCGGATGTCAGAGAAACAGAAGGCAGCGGCTACACATGGCAGTCACGGCAGTAAAGGCCGTGTTAATGGCTGGTTGCGGCGCCCGTTGCCAGCGCTAGCGAGCGCATGGCTAGCTGGTGCACGGGAGCGACTGGCCCAGGTGGAGGCGGTGCGGCTTTGGACCAAGTGGGAGGCAAAGATGCGCCCTAGGAGCAGGGGGGAAAGTCGAGCTACGTGAAGAAAAGGGCTCTGCGCGAGAGAGAAGAGGAGGATGGGCTATCAACCTAGAGGGTTTAGGAGAAATTAGAAAAGGTTTTAGAATTTAAATAAATATAGGAAGTTTATTATGGCATTTATAAATGGAAAGTAATTTTAAAAAATTCTAGAAAATTCCAATAAACCTTGACTATGAAGAACCCAATAAAAATATTTCCAGAGGAAAATATCAAAAGAATACCAATGAAAAATCATAACTCTTTTAATATCTTTTAAATTAATTCAAAATCTTGAATTAATTTGAAATAAAGAACCAGATAAAATATATATCTTTGGACTACATTGTGTAACATTCTTTGCTTTAAATTTTTTTAAACTCATAAATTGAGGATGTTATAGGTACAAAATAATAGAAACAACACATGGACTAAGAGAGTCGCAAATATAACCTTTGTCGAGAAGTTCTTGTACTTTCATCTCCTTGGGGTTGGTACGGTATGGTGCAAGGTTGGGCAACGAGGCACCGGGAATCAAATAAGTTTCGTGCTCTATCCCTTGAATATGTGGTAATCCTTGTGGTATGTCTCCTGAAAAAAATGTCAGAAAACTTCTGCAAAATGTTAACAACACCAGGGGGCAAAGAGGGAGGCATATCCTCAAATGTAAACACTGCCTCTTTGCAAACAAATGCATAGCAAACAGATTTACTAGCATCCAGATCAGAAATATCAAATTTACTAGTAAGCAAACATGTACCTTTCAATTTTATTTCATTAACTTGTTTCTATTCAGATTTGCTCTTCCTCTTATGTTGTTTTAATTCTTTAGCCACAATCTCATTTTTGCTCTTAGTTTGCTCCTAAGTTTTAACTCTACTAACTCTAGCAAAATCATCTTTCAAAATTTGTTCAGGAGATATAGGGAGTAAACCAATCTTTTTGCCTTTATGCAAAGAGAATATTGATTAGCTCTACCATGATGAACAGATTCTCTATCATATTTCCATGGTCTACCAAGTAACATTGAGCATTCTTGCATAGGTACCACATCACAATCAACAAAATCAACATCAGTGGCAATAGTAAAATGTACTCGCACCATTCGTGTTACCTTAAGTTTGCGTGCTGTTGTTGAACCATTGGATGTAGTATGGATGGGGGTGCAGCCTAGTTGTGAGTGAAATCTTCTCTACCATCTCCAAACTAGCCAAGTTGTTGCAGTTCCCTCCATCAATAGTAATACGAACAGCATGCTACTTAACAACTCCCTTTGTGTGAAACATATTGTACCTCCTGGGCCAGAAATTCTTGTTTCAGAGGGGATCCGATCAAGCTTGATCAACCATTAACAAGCAATCCTAATGTGGAAGGGTTTGGTTAGGGGGATGCAGAAATAGTGCTTGAGGATCCATTATGCGTCCAAGGCCTATTTTTCTTCTTTGCTTCTGTTATTTAGGCACAACTTTTTTGTTCTAAAAAAAGAAATAGTTTGAAAAGGTTCAATTGTCCGAAATGAATTAGTAGGTCCCGAGATTTCTTCTCCTCAAGTTGGTAAAAAGCCATGATTTATTGGCAATTGCTAGAATTAACTATGATGTATTTTGCAAATCCCTTTTTGTTTAGACTGTTTTTTGTTTGCTAGATGTCTGGGATTCCTTATTTCTATCTCATGCAAAAGAAGAGAATCCAAGGCAAAGGTGAGAACAATAAAAGGATTTCTTCCCTTTAGGAGGGATTGCAGGTCCTCTTAATCCTCTACTCTGCACTACAAATAAATAGTTGAAGAGAAGCCTTTTTCTTGTGTTGATTCTTCATATATCGAAATAAGAATCCTTTTTCCTCCTATTCGTCAAATATTACTATTTCTTCTTTGTTCGGGTCTGTCTCTTGGGCCTCTTTTTCTTCGGTTCAGCCGACGTTCTTCGTTAGATCCCTTCTTTTACTCTGATAGTATTGGGGATCACAATCGATGCAAAGAAATTGAATGCATTTTCATACTCTAATAGAAAAATAAGTGTAATAAATAGAGAATTGGATCATGTCAAATGACTTATTCTATTTCTACTCTAATGGGATCTTACGAAGCTTGTTGATGGATGACATGGTTGGGGTATGATCATAGAAAATATTCTCCTCAAGTGAACTAGCATATCCATCTTAGGTAGGGGACTTACATGTTGATTGGATTCAGAGACACCTTTGTTTGTGAATCCTAATGTGGCAAATCCAATTCTTTATCTGCATGGCCAAATAAATAATTCAAGTCACACATTCCGATAATTCGCCTTATTTTCTTTCATAAAGTTAACTTCAACTATTTGTAGTGTATCTAAATACTTCAGAGTTGAAGAGAAGTATCCAAATGACATGTGTTATTTTACAATAACCCATGTTTGTAGCAATGATAGAATTAGAATCCTCTATGATATGCTTTTCTTATAGAGGACCTGAATGCCTTGCTTACATATCATTGGAAAGTGCATTAACACAAATGCGGCTGTAAGAAGAGGCAGTACAAAGGTATGTAAACTATAAAAATGCGTCAAAATGGATTGGCCCACACTATAACTTCCACATAATAACTCCACTAGCCGATCCTATTACCGAAATTGCGTCAGGTACACCTGTCACAATTTTGATTTCCCAATAACCAATTTGATCCCAAGGCAAAGAATAACCAATTACACCAAATGATGTAACAAATACAGCCAAAACTACACCTATGACCCAAGTTAATTTGCAAGCTTTTCTAAATCCACCTGTAAGATACAAATGAAATACGTGCAGGATCATCATTAGAACCATCATACTTGCTGACCATCGATGAATTGATTGGATTAGCAAACCAATTTGGCATTGGTCATTATGTATTGAACCGTGGAAAAAGCCTCTGTAACGGTTGGGCGATAGTAAAAATTCATGCAAAACTAGTAGCGATTTGTACTAAAAAAAGTGTAATCCCCCTAAAAAAAATATGTTGACATGAGGAGGAACATATTTACTAGTTATATCATCTGCATTTCCTGAATCTCAAGACGTTCCTCAAACCAATCATATACTTTAATTGAGACAGTTAACTAACCTGAGTCCCCCTCTTAGAGCCGTATATGAAAATTTCATCTTCTACTGATCAAGTAGAAACACACAAATTTTCAATAAATATTAGAAAAAAGGTTCAAAACTTCATCAACCACTAGATTGGGTCAATTTACCTTGAAGATATGAAATAAGAAAATTCCAGAGTATCTTCTTTGTGATGATAATGCCAAAAAATCTCAAGTTGGCACATTTGTCTTTCTTCCTTTCCCTTATGTTGGTCATTAGAGGCCTGTTGACTTTTCTCTTCCCTATTCTGGATTTGTTTTTCTTGTGTGTAGTGCAGATTTACTCTTGTTCTACTAGTAAATAATAAAGAAAAAATTATAGTAGTTTTCTAATAGAAATTATCTAGTTGTGATCCTATGAATCAGTTCAATTAAAACCTTAGATTCATACTACAACCACGATGATTGAATCTCAAGCTAAGCAAAAGGCAAGGGTTCTCCGAATAAGAACCACTTGATGATCATTTATTGAACCAATGTATTGAGTCGACAAAATCGAGAGAAAAAAGTTGTCTTTTGGGCAAACAAAACTAGACGAAGGAAAATTTCTTTTTTATTTGTATTAATAATTACTTGAATCTTTTTCAATCTGGTTTGAATAGTGAGTATGTATCATTGTTCTATTTTTTTGGATCCACTCTACCTATTTTGTGTTCCAAAGACTAAAATAAATAATATCTTAGAATTAGAATCATCTTGGTAGAGATAACATGCCCTGTCTATATATTATCAATAGGATCAATTCTAACAAGTCACACTCTCATATTCTAGAGATACCAAAACAAAATAAATTCCGCGGTCGAAGTACCAGGATGTCTAGAAATGTAGAGCTTAAAGTAGAAATGCTTTTTTGGATGGAAAAACTATGACCTCTTAGTTTTAGTTAGTAGAAACCTAATTCATTAATTTTTTTTGTCCAATAAAAATAGAAGAATTATAAATTTCTAAAATGATAGATAGGAATATCATGAATAAAGCCATTGTGACCCAATAAAAGGAGTAGCCACCCCTCTCCCGAGCTAGTTTCCCATATTCCGAATTCAAGGTGTCCATAAACTACCTGCATCAATTCGTTTTGGCCTAGGTTTAGACTGTCTTCAATGGTTTGTGTAGCCATAAATTCTATTTAATCATCGGTGGTTGATTTTGTACACTATTTTGTTGTAGTTGTAAATACATGATCTTTTTCGTAGATCCACTATAATATTTAAATCTATAAAAAAGGAAACAACAACTTTAGTCGTCATCTCCATATCTGGTTTACTTGTATTCTTTAGGCAACCCTCTCAACAATTAAGAGGTCCATTTAAAGAATACCGGGACTAATTGAAGAAAGAAGTCTACCCATCTAGGATACTTCTTACTTCAATGAAATTATTTATTCTTTTAGTCGGAACCTTAGGTTGTTCTTGGAAGAAGATAGCAAAAAACAAGTTATCCCTAAAGTCAAAACTAAAAGGAATGTATAAACCAATACTTCCATATATTTGATCGTGGTTTATTTATAATTGTAACTTCCACACCTATTCTTGTCATTTGGGATCATTTCCCATATAAATAAAGAAAGAGTCAAAGAAAGGATGGGAGATGTTTCCCATGTCAAATCAAAAAGAGAGATGAAAGATACTATAGCCATATGTATCAAAATGCCAGTTTCCTTGTAGTTGGATCTCCAGCTTTTGGAATTTTCCAAATCCCACTTGAGCATCCAAAATGGATCTATACCAACATAAACATCTCAGAACAATGTTCTAGCATCATGCCAAATGTGTCTAAAAAAGATTACCATTTTAACCATCGGTATTATTTGTGGAGCAGAATGGGCTAATGAGGCGTGGGGATCCTATTGGAATTGGGATCCTAAGGAAACTTGGGCATTTATTACTTGGACTATATTTGCAATTTATTTCCATAGTAGAACAAACCCAAATTGGAAGGGTACAAATTCTGCACTTGTAGCTTCGATAGGATTTCTTAGCCTGATCTAATTCAAAATTTTCTCTTGATTGAGAACGCCTCCCGTACATTTTTATAGTAGCAGGATCGAAATGACTTACTCCATTAAGTTCACCACCATAGAACTCTGAAAGAGCATCTAGGCCCCTAAGTGGTTTTGATGGTTAATGGCAACTCAATCTGGGATCTAATGTTTACAATGAGTGTAAGCAGGTTTAACAGGTTCCAGGGAGAAGGGTCATCAAGGGAATGATGACCACCCAAAAAGTTCAAAGGTGGTTTCCAGGACAAAGGAATGACTGTGCTAGGCAGCTGTGTCACAACTATGAGGAAGCCGGTGCTGTGCAAGGAGTTGCAAGCAAGGTGATGGTGGCTTGATGCGTCAAGGGCCGTGAATACAGTAGGTGGCAGGTAAAGCCTAGATTTGCTAGTTTCTTTGAGTCCATAGGAAACACCCGTACTATCAAGAGGGATAAAGTAGTAATAATCTGTGGAGGATCTTTTGCTTAATGCTCAGGGTGTTGGACAGTGGCACTGATGCTTTGAGGTCAGTGGCCCTGTGTCAACAGTTTTGCACAAGTGTAAAACTGGTTTTTGTTAGCACTCTGCAGTGCTAGCAGTAGAAAACCCTAGGGGTTAGAGTCACCGGTGTGACACAGCTGTGTCACAGGTGGTCTAGCGCTCTATGACTCAGGTACGTCTCTGTACCAGGGGAGAGCTTGTAAATGCTAAGGGACCTGCACTGCGATGGTTTGTCTGCTGAGTCAAAAGACTGTTGGAGGTTCTCTCCTTATTAGGGATCAGAGTAGTTGTATGCTGAGGGCATGTCATGTGCCAAGACCGGGCTGAGTAGTGCTGCTACGTCAGTTAAGGGTTCACATCTTTCTTTATCTATAAAGACGGGATGTCCTAAACATCCAATAGCTATTCCATCCCCATGTTCCATTGAGCATGCTTTTAATAATCCTCCATTTGCTGGATTATTAAAAATATAATCATAAAAGGCTAATTTTTCAGGAATTTTAGACCAAGCTTCTGATAAACTAAGATTTTTGGCTAACCCATTGCTAACTCTTTGATATATTTCTTGCTGAAAGTATCCCTAATCCCACTGATAACAAGTAGGCCCAAAAAATTCGACTGGGGTTGTTGCTGACCCATACCACATAGTTATAGCAACTACGAAAGCTGTAGAAAAATAGCAGTGATACTACTAGAAAGTATAGTTTTAGTACTGCCCATACGTAAATCCTTTGTATAGACATTGAGGTAAACGAACACTAAGATGGAATAGACCCACTAATATGCCCAATGTACCCACAACAGTATGATGAGAAGCTATCCCCCTTGGAACAAAAGGATCAAAACCTTCTGCCCCCACACTGAATTTACAGCTTGTACTTTTCTAGTTAGTCCATAAGGATTGGACACCCATATCATAGGTCCATACAAACCCGTTACATGAAATGCACCAATGCCAAAGCAAGCCACCTGTCGGTGTTTTGATCCGGCAATAGTGAATATGGGGCGGTCTGCGCGTAGCAGATCTAGATGGGTGCATACGAGACACAGAGTTTAGGCAGGTTCAGACCCTCAAGAAGAGGTAATACCCTACATCCTGTGTTTGGTGGATGATATTGCTTGTGTTCCGAGTGCCGCAAGACCTTGAGAGTAGATCTCTAGGGTTATGTGTGTATCTAAGAATATGAAGGCTTCTAAGTCTCTACGAAAAGCTCTATGTTGCTTGGATCTACCGATCGGGGGATCCTTGCCCTACCTTATATAGGCGGCCAGGGCTGGATTACACAAGTCTGGATCGGTTTACAAGTAGATTTCCTAGTCGGTTACAATTAGATCCCATGAAATCGGGTAAGTCCATATCTATGTCTTGTACTCCAAGTCGATGAAGTGCCCCCGTGTAGAAGTCGAACTCTGAGTAGTCAGCCTGGCCCACCCTATGACCAGAGGGCTGGCTTTTTCCTCCTTGACGATACCCGGGTGCTATGTCATCGTCAGTAGCCCCCGAGTCCTTCACGATCTAGCTGCAACTTGCCTTGGTATGCCTTCGCCCAAACCAAGTGCTTTTTGCCTTCTCCCCTGGGCAAGTTTCCTGAGTGGTATCCGCCTGAGCGCGCCTCTTTGTTGCTTGCAGGGAGATTGTGAGGGACTCATAGAACTCCTGTGGAATAAAAGTAATAAGCCGAGTAATATTCACCCGTAGGGCAGAAATATCATGGCAGGTGAGCTAATAACGGGTAAGTCCTGGTGGTATCCAGTCATTTCCAGCGGATGGAGACCAGCTATCGACCCAGCGGGGGGCATACCATGAATTCCGACTGAATTCCTAAGTGGCACGTGGTTACCCGAGTGGCTCAGGTTCAGCTAGTGTCCCTCTAGGGGAATACCCTCGGAATTCGCGTTAGAACTAGAACACAGGTTGTAGTGCTTCGGTCCCAAGTCGTTCGGTGTCCGACTTGTGGCCCACTGGAGGCGCACTACTGCCGCCCTTCACTCGTTGTATTCAAGTGGTTGTGGGCCCCTAGAGGTCAACCACCGAAACCCTTCAAACTGTAATGTTTTGGTCCTGAGTTGTTCGGTAACCGACTAGCGGCCCGTTGGAGGCACGTTACAGTTGCTCTTTATTTGGGGTGTATTCAAACGTCCGTTAACCTCGAAAGGCTAACCATTGAAACCCTGGTCAAGCGGGTGCTGGAAACGAAAACGTCACGCCGTGGAATCGGAAGAATCGCACCGTGGAAGCGGAAGAGTCATGCCGCCCAGGCTTTCTTGCTTTATAAGATAGGGGAATAGCGCGGCCCGTTCATTTTCCGTTCAGCTCACGCTTTGTCTCCTCAGCGCCCAACAGCCTCTTCGTCTTCCCCGCGCCCCACTGAATCGAGAGCGCCGCCACACAGCAAATCCAAATTGCCACCATTTTTGCATCCATCTCGCCGCCGCATAGTGCTCCGTGCATTCGCCTTCCCACCTCAGCCTGCCAAACACTGATCGAGAATCCAAAACCCTAGATCCGGTCCGCCGCCGCTGGATGCCCACCATCATCAAGGAGGTGGACTTGTTCGGAGAGGGGGTAGAGAGCTCGGTGCCATCACCCGCATTCGGTGAGAAGGACTTCCTGACTAATCTGATGGCGCCTTGGTGGAGGCGGGGGTGCTGCCGCTGAAGGAATTAATCGAGTGGCGCACCGCCGATGGGGAGGACTTCCCCACCCTGAACACCGGTGAGGTCGATGTCCTCGCCTCCTTCTTTTTCTGGGGGTTCTCAGTCCCAGCCCATCCTTTCCTGCGTGGGCTGCTGTACTTCTACGGGTTGGAGCTACAGAACCTCAACCCAAACGGGATGCTGCACGTGGCTTGCTTCATCACACTATGCGAGTGCTTCCTCGGAATAGAGCTGCACTTCGCCCTGTGGAAGCAACTCTTCATCGTCAAGCCATAGCCGAGCCGGAACAACCCGGCCATGGTGGGGGGGTGCCGAGTTCCAGCTGAGGACCGGCACCATCAAGAACTACCTGGAACTCCCTTTCCAGTCATCCAACAAGGGAAGGCACTCGGAATGGTTCTACTGCTCCAACCTCAAGCCCTCGCTTCTGAGGTTCGAGGGCCAGCCTCCCGAGATCAAGCCGAGCTGGACCGAACTTCCACAAAATTGGGAGCAGCCTGGGGTCGAAGTCCTCTTGGGGCACCTCGTGCAAGTGCTCCAGTCTGGAGTCATTGGAGTCGGGGTCATCTCGACCTTCATCAACCAACGGATCCAGCCTACGAAGTTAAGGGTCCATCCGATGTACGAGTACATCAACCAACAGGATGTGACCTGGGAGTTAGCCGACGTGCTCTCGGAAGAGGAAGTACAGCGCCGAGTCGGGAGGCTGGTGGCCCAAGGCACGAATCTGGATACTTCTGGGCACCCGGCACCCTTTAGCCTAGGCAACCCCCCGAGCCAGGTGAGCAACCAATCTTCAGACTTTGTTATTTGCAGTTTGTGCTGTCGTCGAGTCATACTCAGTCTGCGTCTGTTCGCCCCGACTTCGCAGGACCTTTTCGGATTTTGTTCCAAGGCCCCTCTACCAGAGAACGAGCCCTGGAACCAGCCGCCGTATACCGGCATCCATAGCGGCGGGCAGCCGCCGCAGGGGAGTGTCAAACCATCTACCGCCGGTGCTGGGTCATCGAGGGGAGGGACACCCGTAGCGGAGGAGCCCAGCACCCCTCCGCCGACTATGGCGGCGCCTGAGGAAGACCCTCAGGAAGAGGAAGAGGACGTCCCCCTTATTCGAAGGAGGAAACGCACGGCCGATGTCGCCTTTGGTTGGCAGAGGAGCTCTTCGGCGCCGTCGGCTTCGGCAACCACCGCACCGGGGCAGCAGGTTCCGAGGCCCAGGAGGCGCATGCCCTTTCCCCAGTCCACCAGGTATGTTATCGAGTGAGCATCCCCGACCCTCGTCTCCCCCAACGACTGCGGACGCTCCTTCACCACAGCCTTCCCCTCGACAGGGCGGCGCGCCCCCGACCCCGCCACCCACCCCTCAGCCGAAGGAGTCCAGCGCCGGAGCGCAAGGCCCCGTTGCTACCGAGCAGGCGGGTCTGAGTCGAGTGCAGATTGTCCCACCGGATCACCGGGGGAACTTGGTGCTGCCGGTGGAAGAGATGGAGATCAGCCGAGTGCCGCCACTGCCGCCCAAGCTTCCACGTGGACGTCCAACTGCTTCGGGTCCGCCAAACGGATCCCACGAAACCGGGCAAAGTCATATGGGAGATCGACGACGTCCGGGAGTCGGAGGAGTGGGAGGAGGCACTGAACGCCGCTGCCCAACTCGGAGAAAATTCCCAGCGTTGTTGAAGACGGCGAATTTGGTGAACGGCAAGATACGGCCGTTATGCAGGTATGATTTTCGCCCTTGTGTTTCTTCTCTGTTTTTCGCCGTGAGTGCACAGACGGTGAACTCACTGGGGAGTAGCCCCCGAGCGTCTGCCCGACTGTCTCAGTCGGGCGGAGGCTCTTTATTAGCCTGTAGATTCTACACTGGGGGCACGATCAGTGCACCCAGTGGGTGTAGCTCCCGAGACTCCAGCCGATTGGAATAGTTGGGCGGAGGTTCTTTTTGGCTTGTAGATTCCGCACTAGGGGCACGATCAGTGCACCCAGTGGGTGTAGCCCCCGAGCCTCCTCTCGGTTCGTGGAACCGAGCAGAGAGTCCTGACACTTTTCTCGAGTAGCTGATCTCTTTTGTTGTCTATGCAGAACTTAACCAGGAGGTCCAAGGACAAAACCGAGTTCCTCCAGGCCAAGCTCCCGGCCTTCAACCGACTCGGCCAGCGCCAGGCCAAGTGAGAAAATTTGAAAGGCACCCTCTGCACAATGCAAGAGTAAGTGACCGTGAAGGAAGTGTAGATTGAGTCCTTCAAGAAGGACGTTCAAGGTAATGAGTCTGAACTTCTTAAGTTGCTTCCGTGTGAGTTATGCTAACTCTTCGTAACCTCCTCTGCAGCTGCTGAGGGTGAGGCCTCCAGGCTCATAAAGGAGCTTGAAGAGACCGCCAAGCTCAGAGAAGAGGCCTCCAAGCTCAGGGAAGAGCTTGAAGGCACCGCCAAGCTCAGGGAAGAGCTCGAGGCAATGAGGGCTCGCGTTGGGCAGCTCGAGGAAGAGAAGGTTGCAGCCGAGGGCCGCCTGAGGAGGGCCCTGGACAATGCCGAGTCCGCCAATTAGAGGGCTTCGAACTCTGCCGCCGGTAAGGACTTGACCCTCGTCTGCTCAGTCGGAGCTTGCTGATTATCTTGTTAATGTATTTGCTTTGTCTCCACAACATTCCTAATACGCATTGGGAAGATACACGAGACGGCCGAGTCCTTGAAGGCGGCCGGTCGGATGGCCTGCGACACTTTGTGGGAGGATGACCCGACTCTGGACCACGCGGAGGTGGTCGTGGAGCGCCTTCGGTGAGCGCCTGATCAGGCGAAGGCCTTGCTGAAGGAGTCCACCCGGGCCGGAGTCGAGTTTGCGCTCGTGGTGGCTAAGTCCCACTATCCATCGATCAACATGAAAGAGATCGAGGAGGGACTTGCCGCTGAAGAGGTCCCGACGCTGATGGAGAAAGTCCATGCCACCGTGAATTCCCTAGCCGACCGTGCCAACCTATAGAAGTAGGGATATGTATATCCAACTTTGGCACAACCTCACCCTCGGAGATGGCCGGCAGAGCCATCGACTCGGAGGAGAGTCCCAATGAGGAAGGTGATGAAGCCTCCACGACTGGCTGGAAGCCGAGTTGCAGAGGTGAAGTTTGCCGAGCTTGTCGGCGATGAAGTCTAGTTTTCCAAAACAGAAAACTTGTCCTGGATCGGCGACAGAATCCAGGGGACCAAACCTCACAGATCAGCTTGGAGCGAAGTCGCCGTTGTTGTTGGAGAAACCTATCTGGATCTGTTCAGACGGATCTATGCGCACAACCCCTACCTGGCTCACCAACTGTCGGTGTTTTGATCCAACAATAGTGGCAGTGTGCACGTAGCAAATCTAGATGTGTGCACACGAGACACAGAGTTTAGGCAGGTTCAGGCCCTTGAGAAGAGGTAATACCCTACGTCCTGTGTTTGGTGACTGATATTGCTTGTGTTCCGAGTGCCGCAAGACCTTGAGAGTAGATCTCTAGGGTTATGTGTGTATCTAAGAATATGAAGGCTTCTAAGTCTCTATGAAAAGCTCTATGTTGCTTGGATCTACCAATCGGGGGATCCTTGCCCTGCCTTATATAGGCGGCTGGGGCCGGATTACACAATTCCAGATCAGTTTACAAGTAAATTTCCTAGTCGGTTACAATTAGATCCCGTGATATCGGGTAAGTCCATATCTATGTCTTGTACTCCAAGTCGATGAAGCGCCCCCGTGTAGAAGTCGGACTCCAAGTAGTCGGTCCGGCCCACCCATATCTAAGAATATGAAGGCTTCTAAACAGAGGGGCTAGCTTTGTCCTCCTTGACGATACCCGGGTGCTATGTCATCGTCACCACCCCTGCAAGAAATAAATGAATTCCAAAGATCTTGGGCAAATCCAAAGAGGGTTTTCCCGTCCGCTCATCAGAGAATATTTCTAGGTCCCAATATACCCAATGCCAGATAGCTGCCAAGAAACACAAGCCAGAAAACACAATATGCGCACCTGCCACACCTTCATAACTCCAAATACCCGGATTCGTTACAGTTCCTCCTGAAATACTCCAACCACCCCACGAATCGGTTATTCCTAAACGAGTCATGAAGGGAATGACGAACATACCTTGTCTCCACATTGGATCTAGAACAGGATCAGAGGGATCAAAAACCGCTAATTCGTATAAAGCCATCGAGCCAGCCCAACCAGAAACTAGAGCTGTGTGCATTATATGCACCGAAAGCAATCGACCCGGATCATTCAATACGACAGTATGAACACGATACCAAGGCAAACCCATGGAAATACCCCTTTAGCAAAGAAAAATAGACACGATGTCGCTTTATTTTATCGCATTGGAAAAGACTATCCATATCCTATGTACCTAACCCTTCTAGGGGATTCTGTGTCAGAAAGCGTGAATATTTATTTCATTCCATTAAAAAAAAGAAGCCAATTCTGTTCATAAGAAGAAAGAGAAGCAGATCTATTCTATACTCGATAAGTGCCAATATGCAATGGGTAACTTGGCCAATTTGGAAAAAAACGAAGAATAGATCCCTACCCCTCTTTGTTTATCATTCGAATCACCGATTCCCTTTTCTTTATTCAATCTGTCTTACCTTCCTTATATATATAACCTTTCAATCTATGTATTATTTCAATCTATGTATTAATAGAATCTATAGTATTCATATAGAATAAGAATAAAAATGAAGACAATAAACTGCGGATTCTTTCTTTCTCTTCCATTCTTACGTTTCCATATTAAAGTGTAGTTTTCTTACTTAAATTTAATAATATTAATCTAATATGCCCATTGGTGTTCCAAAAGTACCTTACCGGATTCCCGGAGATGAAGAAGTGACTTGGGTTGACTTATACAATGTTATATATTGAGATTGTTGGATCATGACGTTAGGTTTGCGACTCAAATTAGAAAGGGGGCATGCATTCTTATTCTTCTTTTGGCTCCTGTGCTCTCTCACGCAGGTGATTTTTTCTCCTCCTACCTCCTGTACTGGTGAGAAGCTAGTCTTTGTCATTGATCTTATCACCTTCCTACTCAAGACCTACTCAACCTCTGGTCCTGGAGGTCCCATTTCAGGTTCTTAGTCCTGGTGGCAGGGCCCTAAGCTTGGTGTCGGTGATTCGTCTCACCATCGACGTCCTCAACCCATTTTAGGGGCGTTTCCTCGACGACCTGCACTATAGCTTCTCCAACACCTTCAACGCCTGAGGTTTGAGGTCTTCATTCATTGATATGTGTCTACCTTAACTTTTTGGATGTGTGGCCAAAGTCATCGTGGTGGTCGACCGGTGCCTGCCCATCCTCCTCAACACCTTCTGCATCTATGCTTCCGATCACTTGCTACTTCATGCGTTTTCTTCGCCAACATTTTTGGCGCTAACATCATCTCTCCAACCTTTGGATCTTGCATTGGATTAGATGGAGGCCTTCTGTTCAGGCTCTTCCTTGACCAGCTAGTGGCGGCCAGTGCTGTGGGTCATTGGAGTCTGACGTCTCGGTTCCGGTCACCAACGACGAAGACCTACGGACACGTGCGAGGCATGCATACCTTGCGTGGCTACCTGAAAGAGCATCTAAGCCCCTAAATGGTTTTGATGGTTAATGGCAACTCAACTGGGATCTAACAGTTACCTTAAGTGTTAACAGGAAAGTTAGGTTCCAGGAAGAATGATTCATCCAGGAAGGATGACCACCAAAAAAAGGTACAATGATGGTTACTCAGGTCAAGAAAATGGCTGTGCTAGGCAGCTGTGCCACAGCTGTGAAGAAGCCGGTGCTGTGCTAGGAGTAGCAAGCAAGGTGATGGTTGCTTGATGCGTCAAGAGTCTTGACTACAGTTGGTGAAAGTTGAAGCCTAGGTTTGCTAGTTTTTTGAGTCCTTAGGTAACACCTGTACTATCAAGAGGGATGAAGCTGCAAGCTCATTTGGAAGTTCTTATGCTCAATGCTCAGAGTGTTGGATAGTGGCACTGATGCTTTGAGGTCAGTGGCCCTGTAACAATAGTTTTGCACAAGTGTGAAACTGGGTTGTGTTAGTACACTGCTATGCTAGCTTCCTAAAACCCTAGAGCCATAGTTACCTGTGTGGCACAGCTATGTCACAGATGAACAACCGCTCTATGACTCAGGTACACCTCTGTGCTAGGGGAGAGCTTGAAAATGCTAAGGGAACTGCACTGCAATGGTTTGTCTGCTGAGTCAGAAAACTGTTGGAGGTTCTCTCCTGTTAAGCATTAGAGTTTGTTGTATGCGCTGAGGGCATGTAATATGCCAAGGCCGGACTGAGTAGGGAGTCTACGTCAGTTAGGATTTCACCTGTGTCAGCCACCGGTGATACAGGTGTCGGTCTGCCTGAAGCCTTATTACTGTTATGCGTTGTGGTTAGCTGTGTCACCGGTGCCTGTCACTGGTGGCTCACTTAATCCTACGTGGCATGAGTGTAACGGTCAGATGCCTGTGGACCCTATATAGGGGACCAGGGGAGGTCTTGGACCTCAACCTTTGCAAACCTTGTTTGTCTTTCAACCTTAGCGAACCTCTCCTCCAGAACAGAACCAAACCTTCATGTGAGCGTGTCCTAGTTTCTGTCCTGGAGAGTTAGAGCTTTGAGCAAGAGCAATTAGTTTTCTCCAAATGATTGTTGCAGCGGATTCTGTTACTCTTGGAGTGTCTACTCCTAGACAAGTGTAGGAGTCACCGGTGATCACCCAAACTTGTGTGGGTTGGCCTGGACGTTTGTGAAGGTGATCTGAAGTCTACCTGCCGCAAGCAAAAGGACTTCCACAAGCAAAAGGAAGAGACCTGAAGACTCAGGTACTCGGAGAATAAGCACGTTCAGTGCTGGCTATCTCTTAGGAGTAGCTTCTCCAACGGAGACGTACCTCTCTGAAAAGAGTGGGAACTTCAGTGAAAAATTTCTTGTCTCCTTGTGTGATTGTATTGTGCACTTACTTGTCTGCATGCTTGTATAACTCTCTGATATATATACCTGATCTAGCTATAATCTTTACTCTATACCTGTGTTATCTAGCTGTGTCACAATTGCTTTTTAGCTTATCTGTCATCTGTGCTAGCTACCTGTTTCACAGTCATATCTTATATCAGTCTGTTTAGAGTTTTATTTCACCTGTGTTAGCTACCTGTGTGATAGCTACGTGTTAATCTTTATATCACTTACTGCCTGAGTAGTCTGTCTGTTACACAACTAGCTGAACCTCTTTACCTGTTAAGGCTTATACTAGCTTAAATTGAGTAGTTAATTTAAAATTGGCTAGCCTCCTATTCACCCCCCTAGTCGGCTCCTACGATCCTTTCACTACCCAAGCGGCACTCTCAGGCGTGTGTGTCCCTTGCTGTTCGGTGTGTGTACACGTGTTGTGGAAGGGCAAAGTTGTAATTTCCACTATTTTGTGCCTGATCTTTTGCTTTTGGATTTATCTGGTGTGCTGGCACATCGTGCACTTTAATATATAAAACAGACTGTTTACTTTTAAATAAATAAATAAAAGATCTAACATATCGGTACCGAGAAATATGATTCTTAGACTCATTTGCAATTGCATTTTTTTAATCAAAGTTCAATAATTTATAGTAGCGAATGATTATTACAATACTTCTCTATCTAGAAATGTAAGACGTATTTTAATTGGTTAAGACAAGGTTTTGGCTAACAATTACTCTATTAATATATGATTTATGTGAGATAAATTTGATATTATTATATTCGTATTTAAAAGTATATACTTATGATTATAATTTTGTATAACATAAATTACATAATAATAGAGTAATTATTAATTAAAATCTTATTTTAACCAATCAAAATACATCTTACATACATTTCTGGATAGAGGGAGATAGGGCCTGTTTGGTTGGGTTGTGGCTGTTAACAAAGCTGTTGTTGCCTGGCTGTCTAGAAAAGCTGCTATGGCTGTGGGAAAGTGAACATATGGCTTTTGGTTGATTCAAACTATCTACAACATTTTAAAAATTGAGCATTGAAGTTTCAGCACATTGCAAAAAGCTGGCAGAAGACAGCTTTTTCAATCAGCTGAATTTGTACTACAAAATCCACAACTACCGTTGACAAAAACTGCTGAAAAGCTGGCCGTTTGATTGGGCTACAACTTTTTCCAGTAAAAAACTGCTAAAAAAGCCCAACCACACATCCCCTATATTAAATGAGCTACTGCTTGATCGGTTGGTCCGGCAGTAGACGTGCAGCACACTCAGATTCGAACCTTGCACAGAGTGACCGAGCGCTGAGTGCCGCATGGGGTTCCAAAGCATCACATTTGATCTCATTTGTCGTCAGACACGGTAGCATATCGGTCGTACCGACATCTTTAAATATCTTTGCCAATTTGCAAAACGAGATTAACAATCCACGGAAATTCCTAACGTGAGTAGCGGAGCTAAAAAATGCCACGCAGGTTAGCCAATGCAACGGCTGGTACTTACGATGGTGCTGCATCATACACAGGGAGTAGCAGGTGCGCACGCTGACACAAAATGCATCGCCGGCCGCATCCGAAGAAACAGGGGAGACTAGCGATCTTTACCGTGGGCCCGAGGACATGGACGGGGTGCGGAAACACGGCCGACGATTCACCGCAAGGAGATAAACGGCGATCCACATGGCCTCTCCCGATAGGCTTCTCTGCCACCTCCCCCAATCCAGTCATGCCACCCCACGCGTGCGCCACCCATCACCACCTCTTCCTCATCCCACGGCACCCGTGCCCACCATCTGTTCGACCACCTGACGCAAGCCCACCATGCCGCCCGCCCTCACCTCCAACCCCCCCTCCTTCCGCCCCCTTTCCTTTCCCCTCCGCCGCCGCGCCCCCGCCGTCATCTGCCGCGTCGGCGCCAGCAAGTCCGGGGCGGATGAGGACGCCAAGAAGAGGCCCTTCTTTGCCGACTTCGCCGGCAAGCTTACGGACGCCAAGTTACTGGTGCCAGCCTTCCCGTCGCCGACTGTCGGGTCCCTGCTTGCGGGTGGGAGGGGAAGGAAGGACCCGCAGACGGTGTTCGTTGCGGGCGCCACGGGGCAGGCGGGCGTCCGCATCGCGCAAACGCTGCTGAGGCAAGGGTTCGCCGTGCGCGCTGGGGTTCCGGACCTCGCGTCCGCGCAGGAGCTGGCGCGGCTCGCCACCGCGTACAGGATCATATCCCCCGCGGAGTCGCGCCGGCTCAACGCGGTCGAGTCGGATATCGATGACACTGAGGCGATCGCCAAGTCCATTGGCCCAGCGGCCAAGGTGGTGATCACCGTTGGGCAGGCCGAGAAGGGACCTGATGGCGGAGTGGTCACCACCGACGATGCTCTCCGGGTTGTGCAGGCCGCGGACCTCGCCGGCGTGGCACATGTCGTGGTGATCTACGACGAGGGGCCCGGTGGCCTCGGCGGGGCCTCCACAAACAATGTGCTCGATGGGTTCACGACCTTCTTCTCGAACCTATTCTCCCGCGTTCAGACGCTGACGCTCAGCGAATTCCTGGCCAAGATGGTGGAGACCGATGTCAAATACACGTTAATCAAGACGTCACTCACCGACGACTACAGCCCTGAGAGCTCATATGGCTTGGTCCTGGCCAAAGAGGGTTCGTCCAGCACGATGACTTCCTCGACGGACACTGGGAAGGTAGCTCACAGCTGTGATTATGCAATGGAGTCCACTTGAAGGTTTGTGTTATTGCTTACATGCATAGCTTTGTGCGTTTTGGTAGGTGTCCAAGTTGCAGATTGCTTCTCTCGTGGCCGATGTTTTCTCCAACGTGGAGATCGCAGAAAACAAGGTACTGAAACAGTACCCCACATGTCCCCATTTAGTTTCCCAAGAAACTTCTATCTTACTAGAAATGTCTAATTCTCGGTTACCTGATAGTTTTTTAACTCGTGGTCATTTTAATGAGTCTTTGGATCACCATTTAACCATCCTTATTCTTTCCTCACTTTAAAATTACAGTAATTTTTTATTAAATTATACACTTCTAAGACTGTAATTTTAAGCTAAATTATATGTAATTTTAGATGATTGAGATTTATGAAAAAGCGTTAGTGCAATTAATAGGCAATTCAATCCACGGTTCTGCCAATCCCATGAGGAGCTTTATCTAGCAGCATCAGAAGGTTTTCATCATCAATCAGAATTGGATTGTTGACGTTGACAATTTGGTTATCATATTAATTAATTAATTACAGCAACAGTTTATTAATTAGTTACAGCAATTCTGATAACAGTCTGCAATGCAGACATTTGTTTAGTTGCTTCTGACCATCTTGAAGTTCCAGAACTATGTAATGTGGTTGGTTGGTGCAGGAGAAGCAGGAAAATAAGCTTCATATGTTAGAGTAAACTGACGAGATGGAACTTAGTACTTTTTTTTTGGATGCTTCAGTAGTATGCCAAGTTACAACTAATTATAATTCTCTTTTTAGTATATATGTATATTTAATCAATATTACTATAAAGCTTGTGCGAAACTAGGTTCTTATAGTGAAAAAATTGTGTCAAACTGTTAGTCCTAATTCCTACTCGTAGATCTTTGTAACCTCTGTTTTGTCGGTGGGGAATATGCTTCCAACATGAGAACTTAGATTCTGTTGTTTGCGTATACCCATTAAATACTATTAAATGGTTATTATGATGACCAAAAAAGAGATACTATAATCCAAATTTAATTTTACATTAGTTATGGGTGCTTATTCACTCAACTTTCACTTCACCGATATCATTTGTCGTTTCTAGGTTGTGGAAGTTTCAACTAGCTCATCAGCAGCATCCAAGCCCACCGTGGAGGCTTTCACGTGAGTAAGCTAACCCATTTGCTCCAGCTAATTGTTGTTTGATTCCTTTTATAATGATAGTCTTCTATTTAACTCTTGGATAAGCCTCTTACTATTGGAATAAATTTTAATAAAGGAGCATCTATCTCTAAGTTGATCGAGAAATTGTATTTCTAAGTCGACGATCTTGAACGTTGATTCTTTATCTAAGAGTTAATTGAGTAAATTACACATGCTAAAAATTATGTACAATTTTAGGTATAAAAATGTGTAATTGTCTAGTTATACATTTTTAAAACTAAAATTGCACATAATATTTTATACAACCGTAGGTTTGATAATGTGCAACTTAATAATCTTTTGCGCAAATAATTATTTCTCAAATGATTTAGAAATAGTAAATCTATTTAATAAAAGTAGGTGATAGATCAGAGCAAAACATTTCTTGCATTATTTTTCGAAAGCAGCTTACTGAACAATAAGCCTCGAATGTCTCCGCTCTAAGCTAACCAAAGGCACTTATTATCCTTTGCTATTGAAAGTCTGAACAAAGCTGAGACCATCGGTTTGCTCACTCATATACGCCAGTTCATTGTCTATTCTACAGTATGACTTCTCTAAATGTATGAAATTCTTTAGAGCTATCCCCGAGGACAGTAGAAGAAAGGAGTACCAAGAAGCTGCTGCAAATGTACAGGCAGAAGAGGAAGCCCTGGCCTCGGAGCGAGCTGGTAGTGCAGAAGAGCCCACCAGTAAGCTCAAAGCCGAAGGGAAGAAGACGACCTCAGAAGAGGCAGCTGCAAGTACGGTGAACGAGGCGCAAGCCTCACTGGAGAACCTTCTGAGCAGAGCCAAAGGGCTCAGCACGGACTTCTCCTGGGAGAAGTTCAGCACGCAGCTCGCAGGAGCAGCTGCACGGAACTCAGAGGAGGAGGAACCAAAAGCGCAGATCGCCACAGTGAGAGGCCAGGCGAAGGCAAAGAAGCTGGCACCACAGAGGGCCGTCGTGAAGCCGGTGGCACAGAAGGTGAAGCAGGCATCAAAGCAGCCGGTTACCAAGAAAGAGGTGAGGCCCGTGTTTGGGGGACTCTTCAAGCAAGAGACAATCTTTGTGGACGAGGACTAATCAACGCAGGAAAGCATTTTTTCTTCTTTTTTACGTTATTTTGTGAAGGCCTTGATGTATTCTTGAAAGATAAAGGGGTCACAGTTGAATAAGATTGTCTGTAATAGACGTTCATTGCTCTCTGTCCAAGACTGATCAATGCCTCTATCGTTGTGCAGAGAATTGTTCGCTCCGTTGCTTCTTTTTAACATTACCTATAGAGCTTCAACTCCTATGTGGTATATGTGGACAGCAAGGGACAATGGAGTATGAATTGTGAAAAAAGTCTACCCCTCTCAACTATGTCAAAATTCCAATTGTAATTCTTAATTACAATTTCTGGTGTGGATAACACACTTATCCTTCGCTACGGATTCAAATCACAGTGTACAGCCTGGTTCTGTTCATCGTTGACGTAGGTCAACATTGTCACCCGGTGGCAAAAAGAATCACCACGTTACCTAATTTTGCCACATCACTCAATAAGTGATCTCTCTCTTCCTCCTCTCTCCCCTCACATTCCCCTGTGCGCTCCTCCGACAGCTAGCAGCATCCCTAGCGGTTCCGGGTTCGTCATGCTCACGTGGTTGGAGCAACAAGTTCTGAAACCCGGTCGATGATCTGTCCTCCCAGAGGTGCATGACCTTCTTGTTAATCCCAACGTAACCATGGGTTCTTCCACATATCCATATTGTCCCCGTTGCCTACTCTCCAAACAATCCCTTTATTCAATATAGATCAATGCCTCTTAAAATAATTCGCGGTGTATACATTCCATGCACCGTCTTTGCTTGCAAGACCTTGCGATCCGGGAAATATCTCGCTTTGCGGACACACGCACAAAGGGTGTCTTGGGTTTTAGATATTCTGCCATCAGCGACAAGCACAAATTAGAAATAGAAAGGATGTTCATGTTAGCTTGTTAATAAACGAGACACCCTAAATATCCATAAAAAGTGCTCTAGCTTTGATCGACACCTAAAGAACGTGATTTTGGCAAGGAAATTGTCAAGGTGCACAAAAAAAGGGACGAATGCGCTAGCCCCGCACGCACCCATCGTGCGCTCGCCACCGTCTGCCATCCCTACCAAGGCAACATGGCTGCATTGGAAGAGTATATATCCTGAAATCCGAGGGCCCCATGGCACTTCAGTTATATGAGTTTATTCCAATTTAACCAGTGTATTTTATTCTCTCTGTCTTGGTACTTGCTCTACCCATACCTACAGATCAATGTATAAATTTGATCACACAAAGACTTTGTTTCGTTAAATTCAAAACAAAGAATGTGTGTAGCAACAATGATCACACAAAGGATTTGAAGATTCGTTGGTTATGGCAACAATGGACAATTCCTGAGAAACCCTTGCAGGAGCTGCCTCTCCCCCCCCGGACAACTCTATTCAAATCTCTTATGTGCATCTACAACGTACCATTATCATTGGAGATGGAATGTCAACCTCTTTTTGGCACGGTCACTAGCTAAATGGCCTTACTCTTTAGACTCATCTTCCTGCTGTATTAAAACACAGTTTCAACCGCAAACAGCTGAATCAGTTGCATTAAGCGTGACCCCTCGGTTTAGGCCCTGACCGAATATATTTGGCTTTGGACTGCAACCCAGCACCTAACCCTGCAACCGAACAACCCTGATCACATCATTTGGAAGTGGACTGCTAATGGTGTTTACTCTGCCAGCTCTGTCTACCGCTTCCAGTTTGAAGTTTGGTTCGCACCAATTTTCTACCGCTTCCAGTTTGAAGGTTTGGTTCGCACCAATTTTCACAACCTCATCTAGCAAAGAAAGGTGCCATGCAAGTGCAAGATGCATGCCTGGTTAGCCATTCAAGGTAAATGCTTAACTGCCAAGAACTTAGCAAAGAGGGTGGCCCAACAACCCTATATTCACCTTCTGCCACACCAATCCTAAAAGTGCCTTGCATATATATCTCCCGGAACTGCTGGTTCACTGTCGACGTTTGGCGAAAAGTTCATCATTTCCACTTCGCTGCGGCTACGGCCCTCATCAACACGACGTCAAACCTTGAAGACTGGTGGTTCATCAGTTCACGCCCGCTGAGCCGGTATGATTGAGCCAAGTGGAACTCAATTGTGATCCTCACGTGGTGGATGTTGTGGAAGGAATGAAATGTGTCACGACATTCCTGTCGTGCGAGGCCGCAAGGGTAAAGCGACGAGAGGAGAAGAGGCCCTACAAGTCAGCGAAGAGGTTGGCGCGAGCTTGCTGGGCCGCCAACGTGAAGATCAAGCCAGTGACATCGAGCCGCGCGAGAGAAGCCCAATAAAGGACTAGCTACTGTATAATGGCAAGGGACACTCTTCGTTCCAGGCAGATTGTCTATCCTGTAAACAGCAGAACGCTAAAACTATTCCTCCGACTTTCTCCTCCCGACGAACTCAGTTCTAGGGATTGCTACCCATCTCAGAGCCAGTAGATCCATCGACTTTCAAAAAAAAATTTCACACAAAAACTAGCCAGATCAGGGCGATTGTACCACATTGGACAATCGCAGAGGCGAATCGGAAGTAGGAGAGTTGGTGGTTGGGTTCTCCTGTGAAATCCCACCCTCCCTCCTCTTTCGCGGCGGCGGTGGGTTGCGATGCGCCTCGGCGGCAACCGCGGCAGCGTGTGGTGGCGGTAGAACTGTTCGTGTACAACTCGAGCGACGGCGAGGGGTTGGTCACGAACATCTGCGTGATTGGTCAAATCCCGGCTCTGGAGGTGATCCAGTACGACATCGCGGTGATCAAGACCACATTCTCTTCCGTTGACAAAACTCTAGCACTGTTGGCGACCACAGTCGATCGTCTCGCTACCTGGGCACCAACGGTGGAAGCGAACTTCGTCAATCTCCAAGTAACCATTGACAGGGTCTGCGCGCTGTGACGGTACTTGAGGCGGAGCGTAGTCCACTTGACGACAACACCTCCACGCCTCGGGCCAACGGGCACCACGATGTACACCAAGGTACTGTGAATGGTGGCCCAACGGCACCAGCCCACGCCCTGGTCAAGGGTAAGAGCGCCTTTGCCCACACTCCAGTTACATTTGAGTTGGGTGAAAATTCTGCTGCTACCCATGATCCTTCACCTACTTCTCCACTTCGTACTAGTCAATCATACACTCGCATGCCTAAATCTGACTTTCCCGAGTTTGATGGTGCCAATCCTAGTTGGTGGAAATCAGTAGCTGAGAAATACTTTCATATGTACTCTATTCCTCATGAGACTTGGGCCAGTTTTGCTACAATGCATTTTAGGGGTAACGCTGCCCTTTGGTTGCAAACATATGAAGCTATGCATGATGTTGCATCTTGGGAGGAGTTAGTGGTAGCTGTCCATAGCAAGTTTGGTAGGGATAAGTACCATAGGCATCTTGAAGCTTTAGAACGCATTAAACAAACTGATACGGTTGAGGCATATCATTATAAATTTGAAGAACTCATGCATAAGGTCTTTGTTTATAACAAGCATTACGATGAAGCATTTTTTGTAACCAAGTTTGTCAAAGGGTTGCGTCATGACATTCAATCAGCCATTCGGCTACATAAGCCTTGAACTGTTGATTCGGCGTTGTCTCTTGCTCAAACGCAGGAAGATCTATTGGAGGAGGCCAGACAATTTTCTAGTAGTTGCTTCAAACATGACTACAAGTCATCACATATGTCTTCGGCCACCTCCAAAAGCATTCTGGGGAGTGCTATTGCTGACGATAAAGTCACTCCTGAAGACTAAAACAAGCTGGAGCAGAGAATTGAGGCTCTGAAAGCGACGCGCAAAGCTAAGGGCCTCTGCTTCAAGTGTGGTGAAAACTACCACCGAGGACATAAATGTGCTCCCTCAGCTCAATTACAACTCATTGAAGAATTATGACTCTGCTTGACATGAAATCCGACTCTGAGTCTGAACCAGCACAGGACGAGGATCAGTCTGAGAGTGAACCAGAAGGGTTCATGCACATTTCACTGTGTGTTGTGGCGGGCACTACTCGACGCAAGACAATCCGTTTGTAGGGCATTATTCAAGGCAAATCAGTGTTGATGTTGATCGATTTTGGTAGTTCTAATAACTTCATAAGTCAGAAAATGGTGGACCTGCTCCAATTACCTACTCAAGTTGCTCCAAAAGCAAAAGTTACAATTGCAGATGGTGCTATCATGGAGAGTACAGCTATTGTTCCCCATGTGGTTTGGACCTGTCAGGGCAGTACTTTTACAACTGATTTGCGTCTCTTGCAGATTGGGTGTTATGATGTTATCCTTGGCATGGATTGGCTCTCTCAGTGTGGTGATATGTGGATTAGCTAGGCTAAAAAGACAATGCGCTTCAAGCATAATGGACGCCGTATCACACTCAAAGGCATCAAAGATAATGTTCGGTCATGTACTGCAATTTGGCAGCCCAGTTACACAAACTCATTGACAATGGGAATTGGCTCAGTTGATTCCGTTGTGTCTAGTACATGACAACAAAGATGGACAAGCTAATATTCCAGCTGAGATGCATGAGGTATTGAAGGAATTTGCTGACCGCTTTGAGTCACCACAAGGGTTACCTCCCAGCAGGCCATATGATCATCAGATCAAATTGTTACCTGGCGTTCAAGCAGTGTCCATCAAGACTTACCGATACACACCTCAGCAGAAAGACAAAATTGCGAAACAGGTCTGTACAATGCTGGAGCAGGGGATTATTCAACGCAGTCATAGCCCATTTGCTTCACCTGTTCTACTTGTGTTGACTACCGACGACTCAATGCAGTAACAGTGAAGGACAAATTTCCCATGCCAGTCGTAGATGAGTTATTGGACGAGTTGCTGGTGCGAAATTTTTCACTAAACTGGATTTGTGATCCGGGTACCATCAAATCAGAATGGCACCAAGTGATGAAGCTAAAACAGCTTTTCGTACTCACCACGACCACTTTGAATTTAAAGTAATGCCATTTGGCTTGACTGCAGCCCCAACTTCATTCTAGTTAGCGATGAACTTGGTGTTTGCTCCCTTTCTGCGGTGGTTTGTTCTGATGTTTGTTGACGACATCCTTATATACAGTCCTAGTATGGAAGCGCACTGCAAGCATTTGCGCCAAGTCTTTGAACTTTTGAAACATCACCAGCTATTTGTGAAGCTCAGTAAGTGTTCCACAGACATCGCTGGAGTACCTTGGACACATCATTAGTGACAAGGGGGTCTCTACCGATCCATCTAAGATACAAGCTGTGAAGCAGTGGCCAGTGCCAACAAACACCAAACAACTGCGGGGATTCCTGGGTCTTGTAGGGTATTACCGAAAATTCATTCGTGGGTTTGGCATGATCAGTGGACCATTGACTCATTTGCTCAAGAAGAATGTTCCTTATGTGTGGTCTAGCAGTGCCCATCAATCATTTCAAGCTTTAAAGATGCCCTGGTACAAGCACCTGTTCTTGCCCTACCTGATTTTACTCAACCTTTTGTGCTGGAGATAGATGCATGTGATGCGGGTATAGGGGCAGTTCTGATGCAACATGGTCACCCCATTGCATTCTTGAGCAAGGCGTTGGGTGCTCGCAACCGCACGCTATCCACATATGATAAGGAATGCTTGGCCATCCTATTAGCAATTGACAAATGGAGGTCTTATCTTCAGGCTGGTGCATTTGTGATCCACACTTATCAGCGAAGCCTCATCCACTTGGTAGACCATCAAGCCAATACGCCTATGCAACAAAAGGCCTTCTATAAGCTTCTTGGGTTTCAATATAAATTGTGTACAAGAAGGCTTGGAGAACACAGCAGCTTATGCATTATCTCGGAGAGAGCATACAGATGAATTGTTTGCTATATCCACTGCACAACCACATTGGTTGGAAACTATTGTTGACGGTTATCAACAAGATCCTCTAGCACAACAGTTGTTGGCAGAATTAGCTGTTTCGAGCCCAAATGACCAAGGTTATTCCTTATCTGATGGTGTCATTCGGTACAAAGGCAAGATATGGTTGGGTAACCACAAAGAAGCTCACCACGCCGTGCTATTGGCCCTTCACAATAGTGCCATCGGAGGACATTCTGGGGTGTTGGCTACATACCACAAAGTCAAAGATCTGTTCTCTTGGCCTAGTTTGAAGCAAGATGTTCACAAATTTGTTCAGCAGTGTCAAATGTGTCAATAGGCTAAAGGTGAACATGTGAAAACACTAGGGTTGCTTTAGCCCTTACCCATTCCTCCGGAGGCCTGGCATACAATTAGCATGGACTTCATTGAGAAACTTCCTCTGTCTCAACGGTATGATACTATATTGGTTATTGTGGACAAGTTCTTCAAATATGCTCATTTTTTACCATTGCGCCATCCCTTCAATGCTCTGTCTGTTGCACAAGTGTTTATCAACAATGTGTACAAGTTGCATGGGCTTCCCCAGACTATTATCTCTGATCGCGACAAGGTTTTTGCCAGTCGACTATGGCAACAATTGTTCAAATTGGCTGATACAACACTTAACCTCAGTTCAGCTCACCATCCGCAAACTGACGGCCAGACCGAGCAAGTTAATCAGTGCCTTGAAACCTTCTTGAGGTGCTTCGTTCATGCAAATACTAAAAGGTGGTCTCAGTGGCTTCCCCAGGCAGAATTCTGGTATAACACATCTTTTCATTCTGCCTTGAGACATTCTCCATTTGAGGTGTTATATGGTCACAAGCCCCGTCACTTTGGTGTGCACCACCTTCAGATCTAGCTGTGCCAGACTTGCAACAGTGGCTAAAGGAACATGCTACTATGCAAGAGTTGATTCAACAACATTTGCTTCAGGTACAGCAGCGTATGAAAAAACAGGCTGACAAGAAGCGGTCTGAGCGTGAATTTGCTATCTGTGATTGGGTGTTTTTGAAGCTTCAGCCCTATATACAAACATTTGTCGCTCAGTGTTCATCTCAAAAATTATACTCCGGTTCTTTGGGCCTTACGAGATTGTGCAACGCATTGGTCAGATGGCATATAAACTGCTTTTACCTGTGTCAAGCCAGATCGACCCCGTGGTCCATGTATCTCAGTTGAAACGAGCTCTACGTACACATGAAATTGTAAGTCCTAACTTGCCTGTGTTATCAATTGATGCAATTTTTAAAGTGCAGCCCGTCACATTCTGGATGCGCGTCTCATCCGCCATGGCAAGAAGCTGGTACCTCAAGTTAAGGTGACTTGGCAACAACTTCCTGAAGATTTCCACACTTGGGAAGAGTTGCATTCCCTGCATCGTCTGCACCCTTCGGCACCAGCGTGGGGGCACACTGCGTCTTCAGGGGGAGGTATTGTCACGACATTCCTGTCGTGCGAGGCTGCAAGGGTAAAGCGATGAGAGGAGAAAAGGCCCTACAAGTCAGCGAAGAGGTTGGCACAAGCTCGTTGGGCCGCCAACGTGAAGACCAAGCCAGTGACATCGAGCCGCGCGAGAGAAGCTCACTAAAGGACTAGCTACTGTATAATGGCAAGGGACACGCTTCGTTCTGGGCAGATTGTTTATCATGTAAACAGCAGAACGCTGAAACTATTCCTCCGTCTTTCTCCTCCTGACGAACTCAGTTCTAGGAATTGCTACCCATCTCGGCATGACGCTGAGTTTAAACCTGTATCCTGTGAGAATTGTCGAGTGAAGACAGTCGTAGCTACATCTGTGTGTTACAAAATGCTAGAATTTTCAACAACAAGCTTGATCGTCTTATGAGGTATTTGAAGCTTTATGGCTGAGCTTAATGTCTAAGCATCAGCCAGGCATTCCGGGTGTCCAGTGAAGCTACAACTGATCCGTTTCTCTATTGCCTTTAGATGTGGTATATAGCTTTTATTACTCCTCTACACCTTCTGTTTCTCTTTATATTGTAAATAATATAACTTTTACTACTCCTTAATCAATAGAAAACAGGGCTGCTGCTTTTCACAAAAAAAGAAGTAAAAAAGAATGGCATAGACAGAGATGGCACAAATCAAGAAGAAGCAAGGCAACAACGGGTCCACAAAACCCTTTCTAGCGCCACTTCTTCTGTTAAGTCACCATTAACCTTGACAGTAGAGGATGAAACTGTATTGCTGGTTTTGTTCAGAGTTGTGCACCTAGAGCAGATGAGAAAATTTTCGTTGTTGCACCTCAGATCTGACGACATCGGTAATTCAAGGTGGGACTCAGTGATGCTCATCCTATATATAAGCCCTACCATTTTCAACCTCAAGTGAGAGAGGTGTTGGGAGAGCCAGCAAGTAGAATTCAATTGGTAAGCACCCCTTGAGGATAATGGATGCTGCTTTGTGTTGAAGTTCTTGACCGAACAAGCTATTGGCTCCTGTCGTTGCCTTCTACGACAGTCGTCTCTATTTTGTGGACTCTATTTGTAACTCTATGTATGTGATTTTACTTTGCCCCCTCCTGCACTACTCTGTTCAACAGAGCTTTGTACTCCCGAGCTATCTTGCTTGCTTCAAAAAAACAAACCTCAATGCAATACAATCGCCATTAACCTTGATACAATAATACAGTGTGTTGGCACATTTTAGGATCGGCTCAATAAATCTCCCCGTAAAGCCCATCTTCAACACCATAGCCTGCAAGAAACCTTACTCCACTGTATCACAGGCCTCGCTCATATCTAGCTTGATGACGGTGTAGCTTGCATCACCACAATTTATTTATTTATTTATCTTTATCTTTATATAATAAAAGGGTGATCGTGGTGTCACACCTCGTATCTCCCTCCTGGCAACCCATAGTATTCTTAACAAAAACTCTGAAGAAAAAAAATTGATTGCCAACGAACTACCAATAAAGCATATCTATTCTAACAATCCTTATATATTGATTGAACTACACCCATTGTTGATTTCCTCCCCAATTATGATATAAATATCTCTATTAGCTAGCTATTAATATATTACTTTACTAATTATGGACTTTTTAGAGATTTCCACATTAATTAAAAATAATATAAACAATCCATTTGGTGGACCGATTTGTAACTGTTCAGACTAAATATTCATCTAATAAGATCAGGCGGGAAAAATAATACTCCCTCTTTCTAGAAATATAAGGTGCACGGGTTTCTTGAGATTTAACTTTGACCAACGATTAGTCTAACTATGCGTAGATTATCTGATACAATATCGATAGTATTGAAAAGTGTTTCTTAATATGAATCTAGTGATATCAATTTTGTATCACGTAATCTACGTATTGTTGAATAAATTTTTGATCAAAAAAAAATCTTAGATAGTACATATGCTTTATAATTGACCGAGGGAGTATGTTGCGTGCATGTATTTAATCACATCACAAGTCATGCAGGAGACCGCGCTGGCCTTTTGCTGCCCCTTGGATCGGTCGCACGCACGTACGCCAGGAAATCGGAAACAGATCGAATTGAACAGATCGGATAGCGTATGCAAGAAATATCAGCGAGAGGAGACACGCACGAAGTAGGGGCGAGATTTCCTACTGCTTCGTATCAAATTCGACTAAGACACGTGTACAACTAGGAAACTAACATTGCAAATCTCATACGATTCCTATCAGATTACAGCGAGTCCTGCCAGACTTGGCTTTGCTAATGTGCAAGTATTGATTCTAACAGTCTGCGTGCCGTGCTAACGTTGACGAGAGGCCACAGCCGCATGTCGACGAAGAAGCTGTCGCGGAGAGGATGAGGTGGTCGGACTGTAGATGCATGGCAGCAGCGATATGACTAGTTCGTATAAAGAAATTAGCGGAGAATATGACACCGGCTTGGAGTAAAAAAGATGCCAACGTTGATCTGAAGAAGACAAGGAACCGGTTAGTGAAGGCAATGGTTGTACGCAAGGCGAGTGACTCTGCATGGACGACGAGGCGGGCGTGGCGTTGGAGCTGGAGAGATCGGGTTGCTCTTCTCAGGCCAGGCTTTGAAAACAACGTCCCGCGGCGGTGCGCGAGTACGTTCGCCAGAGCATGAGGAGGAGGCAGAGGCAGTCGTCATCATAAGGTAGCTGTGCAGAGGAAGTTTGTCGGCATTCAGAATAAGTCGCGGTACGAAGAGCGATTTACATCACTAGTTGCGGGAGATGGCGCAGTGAGGGAAATCCGCAGATGGCGCCGGTACACACGACGGGATCCAATCATCAAAAGGAAGCTGGTCGTACCTTTGGTGGAGGCCACGGGGACACTAGCACCGAATAAGCCCATCAAATATATCCTGCTACACATAGTGGTACCTACACATGCACCGTACGAATGCCACGTAGCAACAGGGGCCACAAACGATACGTCGGAGTCAAACATTAACGATCTGTTAACAATCTTTGCATGGATGTTTATCATGAGAGAATCTTCACTGTATTCTCAAAAGAACCAGCCACCCATGCTCACCCCTTTCTCACTCTCCCCTGTCCATCAGCTACAGCTATAGTCCCCTCTCTCCTCTCTCGCTCTTCTCGAGACAACAAAACTGAGGCTGAATTGTAGCGAGATTTTTTTTTAATATTATTTTTTTTCAGAAATTTCAGAAATAATACCACAACTGAAAAAATTTCAAAAATAGCCTGCAACCGCCACAGGTCATGGCGGTAGGGTCCAATCGCCATGACCCGTGGCGATTTCTCCGTAACCGCCACGGGTGGTGGCGATTTCTGGCTATCGCCGCGGGCCGTTACGGCAGTAAATCCAATCGCCATGCGTCCTGGCGATAAGGTTCCAGTCGCCACGAGTCGTGGCGACTGGAAGTTAATTCCGCGCGGAATTAGGTAACCGCCACGCCACGTGGCGAAATCGCCACGACCCGTGGCGATTACGGGGCAATCGCCACGAGTGGTGGCGATAAGCCTATGGCCTATATAAGCCCGCAATCGCCTGCCGACTGCGGCGTGGGTGGAGGAGGAGTTCCAGCGGGCGCCGCGGGAGGAGAAGAGAAGAGAGTTCGGGGAGAGAGGGAGAGAAAAAATAGAGAGGAGAGAAAGGGAGAGAAAGTGTAGGGTTTTTTTGCCCTAGTTTGAAGGTATATTTCTAAATCTTTTAGATGTTTTACTAGATATAGAAATAGAGGTAGATTTAGAGTATATTTGTAGAAGATCTAACTTAGGGTAGTTAGTATTTAGAGATTTGTAGAAGATATAACTTAGTGTTTAGGGTTTAGATATTTGTAGAAAATAGAACTTAGGGTTTAGGGTTTAGATATTTGTAGAAAATAGAACTTAGGGTTAGGGTAGATGTATTCATAGTATTTAGAGATAATAGTAGATCTAGAATCGTCTAGGGTTTAGTGTAGATTTGTAGGAAGATGCAATTTAGGGTAGATCTGTTAATAGTATTTACATCTCGTAATGTGTAGAAATATGGTGATATTTTAAATAGAAACGTTTGGTATATTGCATAGGTAATTAGTACAGAACAAATTGTACCCAGTCGTACTGTACTTAGAAATAGAGTAGACTAAATTTATTTAGTCCAAATTGTATCCAGTCGTACTGTACTTAGAAATCGAGTAGACTAAATATTTACGCACGAAAAATCTTAGACTGTGTAGTCTAAATTATTACGTTTTGGATGGCAGGAATGTCAGAAGTAGTAGAATTTCTAGTCTACTACGGTATTGGTACCGTCCGTATAGATGAATCTGGATCCGTTGATCTTAGTAGCTTCCAACAAACGACACTACGTATGCGAGATCCCCACAGATACCACATCAGTAATATTAAAGAATGGTTCACACGGGCCTTTGGTCTTGATCCGGAGGTCGCAAGTGTAACCTTGCAGGCGTATTTTAGCAAGTCTTGCAAGCATGTCCGGTGGGATTTGTTCCCGCTCGATCTGACAAAAGACTGGCAGGCTTGGTTGAGGGCAAGTAAGAAACGCAACGGTTCCCATTATCTGTTGGTTCAGGCGGTACCTAAGCAGGTGTCATATGAAGAAGGCGGAAGCGGAGGCAACGAAGTTGGACAGAACAGCGGAGGCGGGGGCAATGAAGAAGGCGGAGACGGAGGCAATGAAGAAGGCGGAGACGGAGGCAATGAAGAAGGCGGAGGCGGAGGACAGAACAGCCCAGCGGCGGAGGAAGTTGTTGGCGAAGAAGGCACTGTAGTGGAAGTCGGTGGAACTTCCGCTGGACCTTCCGCGACAGGAGGTACTGAATACCTGAGCGGTTCGGTGGACGAGGGGGAGATACGTCCTGAACTACTGCAGATCATGGAGCATGATGATGCCGTTGCTAGAGAGGAACAGGCGAATGTCGAAGACGGTAGCAGCGAAGAGGACGAAGATGAGGATGAAGAAGGAGGCGTCGATCCGATTCCTAGTATGTGGAATCTTGACATGTCCAGCAGAATGAATCTCGAGGGCGGAAGTCACGACAGGTATCCGTACAAACCCAACGAGATTGTCCAAGGCGCATTCTACAACACGAAGAAAGAGGTGAAAGAGGCGGTGAAGCTTTGGGCGATGTCGACACAGAGGACATTTCGAGTGCAGAAAAGTTGCAGGGATCAGTACTCAGTGAAGTGCAGGTCTGCTGGGTGTGAGGGCTACGTGCATGCGTCCATGAGGAAGTATGAAGTGCAGTGGGTCATACGACGGGTCGTGCCGCATACATGTGTGATAAGCGGAGTTCCTGACACCCATCGGAATATCAGTGCTGAACTCGTGGCTGGGTTGATGTATCACGAGATAGTGAAGAATGTCTGCATTCTAGCACAGTTCATACAGACATCTGTAGAGAGCAAATACCAGTATAGCATAAGTTATTCCATGGCATGGAGGGCTAAGCAGATCGCGCTGGAGCGGCGGTTCGGGACATTCATCGATTCATACAACAATTTGCCATATCTTCTGGACACATTGGGCCAGAGGAACGACGGGACATTTGTTGGCCGTCTCTTACTGCCATCTCCGGACATACCTGGAAAACTTATGTTGAATGGTGCTTTCTGGTGCTTTGGCCCGTGCGCAGAAGCGTTCAGACATATTCGGCCGGTTATTTGTATTGATGGGACATTCATGACAGGCCAGCTGAAGGGGACACTCTTTACCGTAATTGGGGCAGACGGAAATGATCAGTTAGTGCCACTTGCAATGGGTTTCGCTGATTGCGAGAACTACGACAACTGGTTGTGGTTCCTTCAGTGTCTGAAGCAAGGTCTTGTGAAGGATCGACCAAACGTGTGTGTTATTCATGATCGGCATGCAGGGCTGCTGCTAGCAATTCGCCATCTGCAGCAAGGAGCGGCGAAGACTCCGGAGGGGGAAGATTTGCCATTAGAATGCAGTTGGTACGACATCCGGAGTAGGTGGTGCAGCCGTCACTTAGCGGCCAATTTCTATCGCCAGTTCAAGAACAAGCAGTTGATGAACCTTTTCAAAACGTTATGCAAACAGAACCAGTATCAGAAGTTCGACGAGTACTGGAGGAGACTGGACGAGTTCACGAAGAAGGAGGTTAGACAACGTAACCCTGGGGAGGTAACACACAGACTTTGTGATCTTCTGGGATTTGATGAACCAAACACTAGGAGGAAGGCATCAAGCAGGGTGAAGTGCTTCTCGGACTGGATAAGTAAGGAACCACTTGAGCAGTGGTCGCTCCTCCATGACACAGACGGCGCTAGATATGGGATCATGACTAGCAATCTTGCTGAGGTTTACAATTTTGTTCTCAGGGGGTACGAGGTTTACCCCTGGTCGCCATCGTGGAGGGTTCGCTTCACGGCACAATGAGGTACTTTCAGGAGAGGCGTGCAAAGGCTGTACTGCATATGGAAAAATTCGGTGGAACACCTTACTGTGGTAAGACTATGTTGTACATGGAGGAGAAGGCCAAGAAGGCGCAAATGCACAAGGCAAGACGCACGGGTAATGTGCAACGTAGGTTCGAGGTATGTTTGAAGCAGAAGAGCGGATTCGGGGTTTGCGCACAGGAGATTACTCAGGAGGTTACTTTCCATATGCAACCGAATATCTCTGCTACTTGTACGTGCAACAAGCCTATGCTTCTTCACAAGCCTTGCTCTCACGTCCTTGCTGCGGCTGCCAAGACGAAGATGGACACGGGGCCGTTCGTGTCGTACTACTTCACAAAGGAGGCTGTCCGTGATACCTGGACAGGGGAGCTGTATGGTTACCGTGTGGTGGATAATTTCACGCAGGTACATCCAGGCGAACTGGTCTATGTCCCCGATTTTAGCCTCCTCCGAGCTTCTGTGGGACGACGCCGGACTCGCCGTATTCATAACACGATGGACGAGGCGGAAGCTGGTGGACCAACCAAACAGTGCAGCTATTGCAAGAAATTCGGCCACCGCATGAAGACATGTCCGAAGATGAAAGATGACAAAAAAAGAAGGGAGGAGGAGGCGGCGGCTAGTGGTGCCTCTGGGTCAGGCCATTAGTACTATTTGTCGCACTCTTTGTATCATGTAATTTGCTAGTGCATTCGAACTTCGTGTCGTATTTACTTCGTGTACTCCATGTGATTCGTGTACTTCGTGGACTGTTGACCTCGTGTAATTCGTGTATTTCATGAACTTATGTTGATGTATTCGTGTTACATTTACTTCGTGTGCTGCATGTATTTCATGAACTTATGTTGATGTATTCTTGTTATATTTACTTCGTGTGCTGCATGTATTTGATGAACTTATCTTGATGTATTCGTGTTATATTTACTTCGTGTTACTTTAATGTTTACTTTTATCGCATGAACAGGTATGGCTCGCTTCGAGCTCATAGATGAGCGAGAGGACCGAGAGCACCGGGCTAGGCTGCTGGCTTCAGGAGACCGTGATCTCGGGGTGTTCCGTACTCGTACACCTGATCACGCGTGGAGGCTTCACGAGTCGTGGATCGAGAGGTACATTATTTGGTTCTATCTATATCATCTTGTTTCAGTACTAACTGGACCTTTTATGTGATCTGACAGGCTCGCGTGGTCCGGTTTACTACCACTCGCACGGATGGTCGAGGCGGTGGGCGACGAGGACGCCGGACAGCCGGCTGCTGGAGTGGGTCGTTCCAGGAGGTTTCCTTTCGATGCCTCCTTGCTGACCGCACTTGTGGACAGGTGGCGGCCCGAGACCCACACCTTCCACTTTGCCTGGGGGGAGATGACGGTCACGCTGCAGGACGTGGCCTGCCTACTTGGCTTACCAGTGGCTGGAGCAGCGGTGGGTCCGCTGCAGGCTCCTGCTGACTGGCCTGACTCACTGGCGGACAGGTTTGGCGCAGCTCTACCACCTGGGCCACCTGAGGTTGAGGTGGTAAAGGCCGGCCAGAAGCACGGTCCCAGGTTGATGTGGCTTCGTCAGTTTGAGGTACGTATGTAGTTTAATGATGTTCGATATCTTCGTTCAGCAATCATCATATTTCTGTTATCTGACATATTCGTGCAGCTGGACACACTGGAGCACAGATTTCAGGGAGACCTCGACGTGTACCAGCTGAACCGGGGACTTGAGGCGTACGTGCTCTGGCTGCTTGGGTACGTGATGTTCACGAGTGCCCACGGAGACACCGTAGACGCTCGCTACATCGGCATAGCACGGCAGATCGCAGATGCTGAGTCGGCGGATCAGCTCCCTCCCACGAGCTGGGGGTCTGCGGTGCTTGCGGGCTTGTACCGAGCGCTCTGCGGCGCATGCAAGAGGAGGTTGGCCAACGCCAATCTCACAGGGTGTCCGCTTCTTCTCCAGCTGTGGTCGTTCGAGCGCTTCCCGGTCGGCCGACCATGGGTCGACGACTCTGCTTACGGCGCGGAGTTCTACCGTGGAGGAGGGCCCCAGTTGCTGGAGGACGGACCGACTTTCGGGTCCATGTGGACAAGAAGAACAGTGAGTTATTTTGTCTTCATCAGCTTGTATTTGCTTATAATATTCGTAAGTTCATTGAGTATGACTCTCGTATGATGTACTTCTTGCAGCCTCAGTGGGCGAGGGCACAGGTACGAGGCTGTTACCTCTCTTTCACGGAGCAGTTCCAGCACCTCCCTGCGCAGAGCGTCATTTGGGAGCCGTACTCCCCTGATGCGTTGGCGCGACGTGCACCGCACCGGGGGATGTCTTCACTGTGCCGGCGGGACGAGACCTACTGGAGGACCACTTCGAAGATTGTCTTCGACATCTTCGTGGAGGACCACTCACCACACCGTGTGATGAGGCAGTTTGGCTTGTACCAGCAGTACCCGCCTCCACACGTACCACTCGTCCAGCCGAACGCTCACACGTAAGTCAAGTTTTAGAATTTGATATAGATTTCGAATGGCTATTCCTTTTACGAGATACAAATTTATTACGTACACAGGTGGACCCGCAAGGGAGGGGGTACTAGGGACACACAGTGGGCATCACGGCTGGCCCCTTTTGTTGCCGCGTGGGCCACTGCTCTGGACAGCGTCCTGCCCGAGGAGCGAGCATTCAGGTACGCGGACTTCGATGCCTACTTGCAGTGGTACTTGCCACGTACACGCGTCCACCTTATTCGTGGAAGCGAGGACCTTGAGGAGCCGGCGGCACAGACGACAGACATGTACCCGATCCTCGCGGCTGAAACTCTAGATTTGGCGGTTAGTGAATTTCGTGCTCCACTTCTCCGTGTCTATTTGTGTACAACTTACGTGAGCATCTATGATTCTCACTTTTCAGGGACAGTGGGCGACATCGGCGAACGCGGAGGTGACAAGACTGCTGCAGCGTCACCCACCCGGCACCGATGACCACGCAGGCTTGTCCAGGGTCGCGGATTTTACTAGGAGGATCATGGACGTGTTCAGGTGCACGCGCACTGATGACGTCGTTGCCGGGGCTAGCTCTAGCCGGGGAGCACACAGACCACCGCGTCCTTCACAGACGATGCACCGTCAGCCTCCTACCTCCCAGCCGCCGGGGCCCACAGAGGCGGGTGGTTCTGCGTGGCAGCAGAGTGCGGCCCCATTCTCCATGAGTGCACAAGGTAAAAAAATTCTCGTCTCGTACAAACCATTATTCGTTACGTTGCTGTGCTCACTAATTCCGGTTATATGCAGGTCACGTGCCGCTTGACGCGCCAGGTAGTCCGTTTGACTACATCCTCAACAGCCCCGACACTCAGGGCTTCAGCTTTCAGGACGACGACGAGGCGGCCCAGTTGACTCCACGTGGGCAGTTCGGCACGACGCAGCAGACTCAGCCACCAACGCCCACGCAGGATACACAGGCTGACCCGACACTTCCGGTGGGCAGGGCTCCTAGGGCGGGAGCGGGGCAGCCTAGGCAGAGGTACTCACCGTCGCTGATCAGGAAGAGGCGACAACGAGACTAGGCGTCCATGACTTTAGTACTGTATTACATTATATTCTATGAGCACTTCGTATTTCCAGTGTCATTAGTTCTACTGAATTGCATGGAACACTTTGTTTATTTCTTCGAAATATAGAGTTCCATACATCGTTAGCCCCGACACTCATGGCTTCGTTAGCCCCGATGGACTCTATCATCTCGTAATCCTCACCACCCAGTTGATTACATGAGTATTCACCTTCCTGTTTTTACTGAGAAAAATAAAACAAAGATTCTAGAGAATCTAGCTTAACAGCCAAATCAAGAATGTTTCGCACCATAGTTTACCCTAAACCCCATACGAAGGATGGTATAGAGAAAGGGAAGGTAAGGAAGCCGAACGAACGACCGAATAAAACAGCAGAAGAACATTAAATATAACAGACATGTTCCTGTCAGTATCAGCCTGTGCTACGTCTCATGGATGACCGATATGCAATGCAATCATGGAGATGCAATCTGTCAATCTTTAAAATCAAACCTGAAGACAAAATGATTGTACACCACTTCTCACGACATACTCTTGCATGAACAGACATGTGGAGAAACTATGTTTTATAGAATACGTACATATTTCATCATTACTAATTGATTTTAGCAAACACCAATCAACTTATTTGATCAACCACAACCAAAATCAGTAGAAGAATACGTACTTCTTCTACTCCGAAATCTAAACAAGCTACTCCGAGATACCAATATTTTTTCTGAATAACCCAGGGAAGATTATCTACGGGGTGGGAGCGTCTGCTCACCCGGTTATTCTATCAGCACTTCGTATTTCGAGTACCATTTGTTCTACTGAATTGCATGGAACACTCAGTTTATTTCTTCAAAATATAGAGTTCGATACAACGTTAGCACTACGCATGGCGTGACAACACGGTACGATAACATTCGCATACAGCCAAACAACCTAATAGAATATTGAAATAGCTACTCAGGGCCTTTCGGATATTTTCCCTTCCTCATACGACGAGCGTGAGCTTCCTCCCCTTCTTCCTTCGCGCGACGCGCCATCTCGCGCTTCCTCGCCCTTTCGGCCTCACGTGCCTCCGCAGCTCGACGTTCCGCCTCCTCCTTTTCTTTGCGTTGCATCTCCTGCCAACGCTTTCTCTTCTCCTCCTCCTCTTCCTCGTGCATGCGTTCCTCAATCCGACCTCGAGCACAGACAACCATCCACCTGAGTTCTTCCTCATTCTCTTTCGATTGGGTCACGTCCAGCCACTGTATGTAGTCACATATAGTAGGTCGAGACTGCAAGCAAACGACTGTTACCATTGTATTGCATCGTGTTAGAAATGCGGGTATGTGCGAGTTTTACCCTTTCACGCCGTGTGCGCATGCCAAACTTCGGTGGCTCTTCGTCGTAGTTAGCACACATGAAGAACCTTCTTCCGTACGTGTAGCCGAACTCATCCGACCTCATCAGTCTGCACGGATCTTGGCACCAGCAATGGGGAACTTCGATACCTGCGGGCAGGTCGGCAACCATCTTCTGCTTCGGCATCTCGTCAGCACCAGATGAGGCCATTCCTGCCATTTTGGAATACGCCATAGTTACTATTTTTAGGAAACTAAACAAAATAATAACGCAACTATTTACCTCACACCGCCCTAAACCCTAAACCCTACTTCCGAGAGCTTATTTCTTCTCACCTCGCTCCCAAACCCTAATCCCTCTCCCTCTCTTCTCTGTATCGATTTTTTAATTTTCCATGAATTGGTGGAAGGTAGAGACAGGTGAGGGGTGAATAAATAGAGAGCGCGCATGAGGCGGGCAGGAGAGCAGGCAGGAGAGCGGGCAGGAGGCTTAGGATTCTCACTTCACAGGCAGGAGGTGACCTTCACGGGCGACAAAAGGACGCTGGAGGGGGGCAGGGTGGCGCAGGGCCACTTTCGGCGCGAAATCGCCACGAGCCGTGGCGATTAGGGGAAATCGCCACGGCTCGTGGCGATTACAGGAAATCGCCATGGCTTCTGGCGATTACATCCAACCGCCATGGCGCTTGACGATTCAGTATTGAATCGGCACATGGGCTGGCGGTTACGCAGAAATCGCCACGGGTCATGGCGATTGGACCCTACCGCCATGACCCATGGCGATTGAAGGTTATTTTTGCAATTTTTTCAGTAGCGGTATTATTTCTGAAATTTCTGAAAAAAAAATAATATTTAAAAAAAAACTCGAATTGTAGCATCGTGCAGCGCGGCTTCACCACCGTCGTATTCGTCGGCGGTGGCCGATGTCCAGAGAGGTGAGCACCATAGGCCGTCCCTCAGGTCCAGAAGAAGGTCGGGCAGGTCGAACAGAGCGTTTTCCTCGGCGCCACTGCCCCGCCGTACCAAAACTGGCAGTCGATGACGTCTCGGCAACAGAGGAGGAAGACTCACATTGGGCGGCGCCCATGGCTGCCACGGCCTGGATGTCAGCGGGGGATGTGGAGGCCGGGCGGGGGAGCACGTGGGCGTGGTGCGGGAAGTCGTGGGCGCGCGTGGCCATCTCCGCGGTGGGGAACGTGCCGAGCCAGATGCGCGACTTCTTGCGGGGCTCCCAGATCTCGAACACCCACTTCCCAGCCGCTCTTGCGATCACCAGGTAGGCCATCCCCATCCCGGATCGCAGTGCATGCGGAGCAGCGCGCTGAAGCAGGCGACGATGTCCCAGGAGAGGTCGACGGCCCAGCTCTTAGTGTGCAAGCACCGGCCGTGGTGCGACGGCTGTGCCCGCCCGCACGGCCTCGCTGACGCGCTGGACTGCGCCGATGATGCCCAGCGGAAAAGGAGCGTCCTTGCGGCGGCGTCGTGGACCGTCAAGGCACAGGCGCCGGCTCTGATCAGGTCGTGCTCACAATAAGTCTAAGTCCAGGAGTCAAGAACAAGACCGGGCTCAAACTACGATGCATGCCCATAGCTTCCTGACCAACGGACCCACACAACATAGTTCATACCGTTGCATTTACCATAAGTCTAAGTTTAGCCCAACAACAGCTTTTCTATGCAGCAAATGGCAGTCCCAAGGTCAAAGATTCTCCAAGCCAAGCAGGAATCTACAAACAGATCTAACGACAACGAATGCGTGCGTAGGCACGAGAAAAAGCCACTTTTAGCCCCCCTGGTACGGTCAATGCCAGATTTAGCATCCTGATTTAAATTCAAAAATAAGCCCACTTCTGCACCCCCGGCTAGCGGCAGGCCAGGCAGGTGCCGGCAAGCCAGGAGTGCGGTAGGTGCCCTGCCGCAGGCCAGGGGTGCGGTAGGTTGCCTGCCGCACGCCAGAGGCGCGGGAGGTGGCCTGCTGCTGGCCGGGGGTGCGGGAGTAAGCTTATTTTTGATTTAACTCAGAAACAGGATTAAATCTGGCATTGACGCGTTAGAGGGGGGTCGAATGTGGCTTTTTACCGCGTAGGCACCATCATAAGTAGCAAATCCACTCTCATAAGCCGATATATAACAATGAACAATCGCAACGGAGCTGGGACACGGAAGGCGGGGAGCGACATCGAGGGCATCAGATTATATTAGAGATGCAGTCAGAGCATTGTGGCAGTTTGATCGAACATCGGACGGATCAGATTAAGACTAATAAGATGTTCTGTCTTTATTTCTAGCTAAAAGTTAATGTAACCTGGGTAAGCGGAAAGTTAATGCAATCAAACTTAACGCCACTTGTTATGCGTTGAGTAAGATCTAGCTCCACGTGCATAGGACATGGCTTTTGATAAATTTATTTTATAAGTTGTTCTACAAAAGTAACTGTGAAAAAGTTACTGTCATGTTTGGCAGACATATTATAATCTAACTAACTTCTAAATAAACTAAAATAAAAACATTACATTTACCATAATAATGGCTCTTCTGTTTTTCTGTTAGCCAGGAAGCGGTATTAAACTCATTTTTTACAGATTATAGAAAAATCAGCTAATCAAATGGTAAAACATGAGCTAAACAAATGGTAAAATATATAAAAGCGGTTTAATCAAAAAAGATTATATCTATCGCAATGCCAAATGTAGCCTAAGCTTCCAACTTGCTCGGTATTAGAGTTTGTGTCAAAAAAGAATTTTTATCAATTCCTAATGAAGGTACAATTATTATTATAGTGATCTTATTCTATGCTTCATCAATGTTGCTAAAATGATTAATATGTATGTAGCCGTGTGAATACACTAGTTGATGACTAGTATCCCCTAATTTATCGCTCTTGGCACTCCCTTTTTCACGCATGTATAGAGTATCGATCAACTTACGAACACAAGGCCCTTAGTGTAAAGGAATGCGGCAGAATCAGAAGCATGTCATTGGCCTTGGTGGAGCTAGGTCGAGTCGGTGTTTTAGTCCAATGACAATGGCTTAACATGCTGGGTAATATGATTTCTTTTTATTCATAGCAAAGGAAGATATTTAGCTAGTCTCATCTAATGTGTCACTTCATAGGCAAGTAACAAATTATATGCTACTATTAGAAAGTGCATCTAAGCCTGTTAAGTGGATTTAGTGATTAATGATGAGTGATTAAATGATTAATATGAATGTTAGGTGTATGATCATATTATTAGCCGTACGTGCAAAGTTCTACCGGCATTGGCGACCCTCAAAAGGTTGAAAACACTATGACATCACGGTTTCAAAGCTTACAATCTATTTTCTACGTTTTAGTGATTCGAAAAATCTTTTGAATATAGGAAAAACCGTACTATGAAGATGGGCATGTTGAATGGCTGGTGTGGATGTTTACTGCTCGAAATGCTCAAATATATCTTGCCTCAAGAAGAGTCCATCTCCAAAATTCCTTCAGAATCCCCCTCTATCTGCTGTCCAAAGTATCCATATGTAATTCCAGAGCCTCCGACTGAGCAAATCTGAGGGAGGGTGTCTAGTCCAGAGTATTTGAGTGAGTCGCTCCGGTCGTTGAGTGGTCTCTATCTTGGACTCCGAGTATTCAGAGTTTTGTTCAGAGTCTCTAGGGATCTTTCTCAGAAATTACTAAGTATTGACCCATAGTATCCGACCGAGTGCTCAGGGGGATTTGGAGCTCTCTGTCTTGGTCCTGGAGTCTTTGAACTCTTGTCTAGTTGCGCCGAACACATGTCTTTCCAAAGCCTCTGATTCTTCATCTCTAGGGTTTTTGATCTGTCTATCTCCATCCTAGAATATCCGGGTATTTTCTAGATACTCCAGATATCACTGTGTTCAGAGAGTCTGAGACTCTCCCTCCGGTAGAGAGTCATCGACTCTCCCTCCGGTAGAGAGTCATCGGAATTTTAATCCCGAATCAAAATTTTAATCCCGAATACTCTGGACCTTGGTCCAAGTACTACAGGCGTCTAATTCTACAGTCCAATAGCTAATTTTCTTGATTGGGCTATTTATACCTCCACTCTCACATCTAAGCATAACTCTTTGCCACTTTGAATCCTGCACCCAAGAGAGCTTTTCCCACCTTCCTTAAGCTTCAAGCCTTTGATTATTGTGAGGAAGATCTAGAGGGAGTGTGAGATTAAGATTGGTTGAGCACTAGAGCATTGAGTTCATCTCTGAGCTTTCATCGCACTTGTTACTCTTGGAGATTGAAATCTCCTAGACGGCTAGGAGTCCTTGAGAGCCACCAAGAAAGTTGTGGTGTGCCTCGAGAAGTTTGTGAAGGGCGTGATCCGTCTCCTTCAAGGAAAGGATCACCAACAATAGAAGGTGGAGTCGCTCGGTGCACCCTCTAGAGGATATGGCTTGAAAGAGAGCCGTCTCTTAGTCTTTGTGACCGAGTCCCTCAACAGAGATATAGGATCCCCTTGATCCGAACTTTGAGAACAAATTCACAATGTCATTTTGGTTTTCCTGTTCCGCTCCATATTTTCCGTAAGCTTTACTTTCCTAGTACTTTGTTGTGCTTATGGTTGACTAGCATATAGGAGTGCTCATATAGTTATCACATTTGTCAATTTTTCATTTCTGCAATTGTGTAATAAAAGATTAAATTTAGTTAAAATTGTTTAATCATCTAAGCAACTCTCCCCTCTAGGCCGGCAACTTGAACCTCTACTATTCTTCTCGAACAAAGGTGCTTTGAGAAGGAAAGATTACTTCCGACAGAATTTTCTCCTACATTTGGCCAACATCTTCAATACAATCTTGTATATACGTGGTACAAGCTTCAAAAAAATTGAAGCATTTTCCCCGGTGTAAGCTTTTGAGGAATCTCCTAGTGTAGAGTTGTGAGGATTGACAATTGATCCTTGAATTAGAAAATACAAGAAATATATGTAACACATATACTTTCAGAGAAAAATACATTAAATTCTGAACAACACAGGGACCTTATTTATGATAAGTTTGTCTAAAATTCTATGCTATAAATCTTTCTCAAGTAATTTAAAATTTGGATAAGCATTGCAATTTTGCTAATATTATAGGGAAAATTCTCAACCCTTACCTGGTACTGTAATCATGCATGTCCAAGGCACATCTTGACTAATATAGGTTAAATAGAATAAACTGGATGCATAAGAAGTCTATTAAGCATATTGACCCTAGTACAACTTCATCAAAATTTAGAAACCCCTTTCGAAATATACCTTGCTATTTGATTTACTATTGTTAGGTGTTCACTGACACTTGTAATTTATCCAGAATTGAGAAGAGTGATGGAGAGCAATGTACGGTAGACGAAGAGGGGGTTAGAGAAATACTGATGGTATTATTTGAAATATTGAGGGATGATGTAAAGGGGGATTGATTTAAGAGATGTAAATCATAATTAAAAGGGGTTGATTATGAGATTTAATGTGTAACTAAAGCTGAATTTACAGGGGTCCAACTAAAGTTATGAGCTGTTGGATACATTTACATGGATGGTTCAAATCGTTTGGATTCCGTAAACTCGTACCTTTTATATTGGTATAGATAAAGCCTTTAGCCATGAATGCTTTACGTAGTTAACTATGTTTTAATTTGAGGTTGAACTAGGTTTCTAGTGGTATTCCTTCTCTAGTTTGTTGATTGTATATTTGATGAAAATGCCGAGACATTAGGTGGCAAGCCACTGGGATCAAAGCACATGAAGCAAATGGAGAGGTCTAGAAAATAATTTGTTTGTAAGCATTAGCGAATCAACTGCCAGATCACTTTACTGATTTAAAATTCATGACCAAGTCGCATGTGCCTGCACGCAATGCACCGAAGAGGGTAGAAATACCATGAAATGATGAATGTATACCCATTCCTGTCCAGAAGCCTCTGAATAAGAGGACGAGAGCTTCGGCCCCTTAAGTCCGAAGTACCGGGTGCCCGGTGAAAAAGAAAAGGAAGGAACCAGTTGAGACCTAGTAGAAGTACAAAAAATGATATTATAGACTTGAACCTTCCCATGGAGGAAGCACCCAAAAGAGACATGTGCGCATGGGAGGATCTTAGAGTGTATAGGCTAAATGATTATATTTTTGATGACAGGAATGTCAGAAGTAGTCAAATTTATAGTTTACTATGGTGTTGGTACCATCCGTACAGATGAGTCTGGTTCTGTCGATCTTAGTAGCTTCCAACTAATGAAATTAAGTATGCAAGATCCATACAAATACTCTATCAATGCCATTAAAGAATGGTTCACATGGGCCTTTGATCTTGATCCGGAGGTCGCAAGTGTAACCTTGCAGGCATATTTTAGCAAGTCTTGCAAGCATATCTAGTGGGATTTGTTTCCGCTTAATCTGTCCAAAGATTGGCAGGCTTGGTTGAGAGCAAGTAAGGCATGCAAGGTTTCCCATTATCTATTGGTCCATGTAGTATCAATGGAGGTGTCATCTGAAGAAGCAGGAGGAGGAGGCAATGGAGTTGGATAGAACAACACAACGGCAGAGGAAGTTATTGGTGAAGAAGACACTGTAGTGGAAGGCGGTGGAACTTCCACTCTAGGTGCTATTGAATACCTAAGCGTTTTGGTGGACGAGTGGGAGATACATTAGGAGCTAGTGCAAATCATGGAGAATGATGATGCCGTTGCTAGGGAGGAACAGATGAATATCGAAGATGGTAGTAGCAAAGAGGATGAAGCTGAGAATGAAGAAGGAGGGTATGATCTGATTCTTAGTATTCGAGGTCGCGGAGCGACTAGGTGCGTTCAGCCCCACCGTGATACGAGGCGGAGACAGGATCGCGAGGCAGTTGGGCGGGCACTCTCGAGGGCTCGACACCGGACCCTCGAGCCTGGCTTGTCACGCAGCTCTAGACACTGTCACAGTGACGGACGTCGAGCTTATGCAGCGGCGTAGCAAGGTACTTGTTGGTCGACGATTTCGTCATGCGTGCCCTTTTGTTCTCTACTTCTCTACACACTTGGCGCCGTGTCTTTGTTAGTTACTGTCGGCGTGGTAACATTATCCTTTCATTTTCTCTTGTATGCACAGGGGGCGATGGCCAAGGACAAGTCTGTCGAGGGGATGAAGTACACCTCGTGGCTTGGGCGTTCCACCGCTGATCAGGAGCTGATCGATGCCCTGGTGCGGGCTGGCAAGCTTCCCACTGCTACCCAGGAGAAGGAGTGCCCGGGTGTGGTCCCTCCAGCGAGCACGAGGCGAGCCAACTGTGACGGCAGCGGCGTCGTCGTCTTCGCTGTGCAATTCGATGCTGGGCTCTGCTTGCTGGCGTGCGAGTTTTTCCACGACCTCCTAGAGTACTATCACGTCGTGGTTTCTGACCTTCATCCATCGGTGTTCGTGAAGCTAGCGGTCTTTGAGTGGGCGTTGAGGACCATCCCATGACTCTTTGCTTGGTTCTATGAACCCGTGGTCTCTACCACCCTTCTCGAGATGAAGAGTGGCGATTTTCTCTCTCGCTCTGGAGCCGTGAGCTTCCGAAAGCACGCACCGCGGAAGGGCCTTTCTGTCGACTACCTGGCTCAGGCGTCCAAGGGGCAATGGGGCGATTGGAAGAAGGTGTGGTTTTTCTTCCATGATGACGAGAAGAGGTTCACCCGCGCCTCAAACTCCTTTCAGGTGAGCGAGGAGTTCTATCTATTGGGGATTGACCCACTCTCCACGGCATGGGACTTGGAGCTTGTTCCTTGCCCTTCAAAGGTAGGGGCGAGTGGGTGTGCTTTTCAGCATTGTCCCCTTCGAGAGGGTATGTCTTCCTCGCTTTAATTCCAGTACCCGACTCCCCCGCTCTTCTATCTTCTCTTTTTTTGTCTTGTTGGTTTCTCACCCCCATTCGCCTTGTGACAAGCGTCGGGCTTCGTCATGCCGAGGATGTGGCATGGGAGCTCGTGGGGCGACTCATTGTGAGGGAGTGGACGCTGCTCAACTCGCTCCATGAGAGTCGGGAGAACAGGGTGTGCGCATACAACAAGCTGGAGGTACCTATATGTCCTAGGCCTTTGACTTGCGGGGAGATGCGTGTGGGGGCTCCAAACATCCACGGAATGGCGTGGCGGGGGAGACTCCTTCTTCGAAGTGAGCATCTAGCTCTCGTGTGGACAAGTCTGGCTCGTCCACTACTTCATCGACTCTGCGAGCTCGAGATGGCATAGCTTCTGGCATCGTTGTGCGAGGTGATCTCGCCTTCGAGGACTCTGCTACCCCAGTCCTCCCCCGCTTGGGACCTGGGATTGGAAAGGGCCTCTTCAGTGCCATCCCCCCTGTCGGCACTGGGTGGGACGGTGAGTCCACGTTGGATGACGATGAGCGTGACACGGGTGACGCGGCAGAGACGCAGACCGCGACCGACGTGGGAGTGGACACTCTTGCTAGCGAGCTTGAGGCAGCGCTGGAAGGTCGTGACACGCGTGTCACGATACCCTCCTTGGGGTGGCTTCACCTTGACTCTGACGATGACTTGATCGTCCTCTCACCCCGGGTTGTTAGCGTCGTGGCTGCTCTGGTCGAGGCGCCAGGGAGCGACAGGGAGTCGGTGCTAGCGGGGCATTCGAAGCCCCCAACCTCGGTTCGCATTCAGTGCACTCTCCCGCGGCGCTCCCGACAGTCCCTAGAGACAGCACTCTCCCAAGGGTGGTGAGCACGCTTCGCCTGGCGGGGCGCCTCACTCCCTCGCATTTCACCGACACCGCAGTGGAGGCAGGGTTCTACCGGGAGGTTGTGGAGCGGGTTGCTGTTGACGACCTGGAGACTGCGTTCCAGGGATTGACCGTGGGCGAGACGTGTGACGCGGCTCGATCTTCTCTTTTGAAGGTAAGATAGGTTTTGGTGCTTCAGTCGTGTGCTTGTGCAGGTTTATTTATCTGACTTGTGTTGTTCTTTGCGATGTAGGGCTTGTTCGCGGTGGAGCAAGTGTCATGTGCGTGGGCCACCCAGGGACGGTTCATGACGGCGCTACACGATGCCGAGAAGGCGAAGGCCAATGCAAAAGTGCTTCTCGACGGGTTACGTCGGGAGAACACAGAGCTCAACATGTGCTTGGCAGCGACCGCGAGACGTGCAGACTCCCATCAGACTTCATTGGAGGCGGAGTGGGCTCATCGATGTGAGGTTTCTGCTCAAACGTCGACCCTGTGCGGGGCGCTGTGTGACCTGTGTGAGGCGCCCTCCAAGGCTGGTGTCGGCCCCTTCTCGGGCGAGGGAGAGGGGGAGACGTCCGGTTTGCTATAGTGGGTGACATTGGCTTGTGATGCTATACGTCATGGCGAGGGCCGGCGCAACGAGGACTGCGCACTGGCTACCGCTGATCTTGTACTCTCGTGCGTCCGGCATGTCGGGGTTGGTTCGCCGGGCATGCTTGTGCCGCTTCAGGGCAAGGCTCCCCAGTATCACGACCTTCGGGGCTTCCTCAAGGAGGTCAAGGTGGACTCGGGCGCCTTCCTTACCGTGTGGGCAGTGCACGGTAAGGTGTACCTTAGCGCCATGGCAGATGCTCATCACGTTGCCGAGGCGGGGGCTGTGGCATCGGCTTGTGAGAGCGCGGGCGTTGGTTCCGGCCCTCCTTTTGAGGTGTGAGGTCTCTTTAGCTCTTTTTTTCTTTGTAGCTTTTGGCTAGGAGCGTTGGGTTTCTTTTGTCTGTTTACTTTTGCATTGACTTTCTGGTTTCGTTTGGTGCGAGGGAGCTCTTCTTTTTGGTTGTGCCGACGTGGTCGTGCCTTTTGTACCTGACTTGTATGTAGCCCTGGTGATAGTTTTATAAAAGCTTTTGGGAAATCGCTGTCTTCTTCACTTTGACTTGCAAGCTTAAGGTTTCTTAGTTGTGGTACTTGCTGGGTTTGCCTGGTGGGGAGTGAGGCGGCTCCGCAAAGCGAGCCCCTTGCTGATATGCGCACGTTGAGGGGTGCCGCTAACTTAATGGTGTTTGTCTCAGGCTTCATGCAGCATTGCCGCTAGTTGTTGGTGGAGATGCTCGAGTTGGCTAGCGTGTGGGTGTGCTTTGGTGGGCGTAGCCCCTCGTGATGTTGTGCACGGTACTTGGTACCTTGCCTACATGAGTGCTTTGGTGGGCTTAGCCCCTTGCGATGTTGTGCACGGTACTTGGTACCTTGCCTCCATGAGTGCTTTAGTGGGCGACATGAGTGCTTTGGTGGGCGTAGCCCCTTGCGATGTTGTGCACAGTACTTGGTGCCTTGCCTGCATGAGTGCTTTGGTGGGCGTAGCCCCTTGCGATGTTGTGCATGGTACTTGGTACCCTTGCCTCCCAATAAAAAAAACTTTGTGTCCCTCGGCCTGACGGGGGCACAAGTACTTGCCTTATGACCTCGTGTTTTCTTCCTGTATTAAATAGTTCGGTGTTGGATCTGGGCCCCTGCCCTACAAAATACATATGCATATCAGTATATTTTGTTTGCTTGCGAGGCGGCTTGTGCTGGGGAGCGACAACGTTCAATTCATGTGGGGGGATGTTTCTTCTAGCCATCGCGAGAGGGCTTTACGCTCGACCCGTGTGGGCCTGGGTTGCATCCCGGCGCTTACGAGGAGGTTCAGGTGCTCGACTTACGTGGGGGAGATGGTTCCTCCCGGCCAACGTGAGGAGGCTTTTTTGGTCGACTCGTGCGGGAGAGATGGGGCTTCCCAGCGCACACGAGGAGGTTTAGGTGCTCGACTTACACGGGGGAGATGGTTCCTCCCAGCCAACGTGAGGAGGCCCCCCTTTTTTTTTGCTTGACTCGTGCGGGGGAGATGGGGCTTCCCAGCGTACACGAGGAGGTTTCAACTTTTTCGGGCGGGCACGTGATATGGGTAAGTAGACTTGGCATTCACATCTGTCATGGCGGCCGCATACGTATATATATGTCATGGTGGCATTTGTTATAAGAATATGAGGAGGTCGCGACGAGGCGACGCTACTTGGGAAATCTAGCGATGGCCGACGCAGCGGCACTTTGGAGGAATCTAGAAAAAATGGTAAGTAAACACTGGGACCGACGTGGCAGTCCTAGCCGCGGTTGGCCTACAAAACAGGTGAGGTCTTCTCGAGCTCCTGATGGCTTCATACGTAGTATTTCTTCAAGTTGATGGTGTTCCAACTGTGCTTTAAACTCTTCACCCTCGAGGGTGTTCAACTAAAATGAAGTTGGGCGTGACTAGCTGACAATCTCGTATGGCCCTTCTCACTTAGAGCTTAGCTTCCCGTCTGCTTTGGGGTTTGCCTTCTTTTTCAAGATGATGTCGCCAACCTGGATGGGACACGGGCGAATGACTTTGTTGTATGTTTGCCATGGACGCTTGATAGCGTTCGATGTTGAGTGTGGCATTCTGCCTAAGCGCGTCAAGGCCGTCGAGGGAGGCTTAGCGGGTCTCGTCTTCGGGCGGTGTCTCAGTGCGAGAGGAGCCCAGTTTGATTTCTTCGAGGGTGACGGCCTCATCGCCGAAGAGTAGTTTGAACGGGGTGAAGCCGGTGGCTCTGCTGGCCGCCGTGCGCATCGACCACAGCACGTTGGGGAGCTCGTCTACCCAGCGTCCTTTGGGGAGGTCGAAGAGGCGTGTGTGCAAGCCATGAAGAAGGATGCCATTAGCGCGATCCACCGCACCATTCACTCAAGGGTTGGCTACAGAGGCGAAGCAGAGGTTGATGCCGAGTGAGGTGTAGAACTTGCAGAATGGCTCGGCATCAAATTGGGTGCCGTTATCGACGGTGATCTTGCGTGGGACACTGAAGCGACATATCAAATTTTTCCACACGAACTTCTGCACGGAGACTGAGGTGATCTTGATGAGCGGTTCCACCTCTATCCACTTGGAAAAGTAGTCGACCGCTACAACCACAAATTTGGCGCCATGGCTCGTGGTCTTAAATGGGCTAACTAGGTCGATGCCCCAGCGCGCGAGTGGCCATGAGGGTGAGATGGGCTGCAGATTGTGCGCCGGAAGGCTTGTACCTCATCCCATCCACTGGCATGCCGGGCATAGCTTCACCAAGTCTTGTGCGTCGTGTAGCACTGTTGGCCAATAGAAGCCTTGACGGAAGCCTTGGAGTCTAGCGTGCGTGGAGCGAGATGGGATCCACACAGTCCCTCGTGTATGTCGCGCACTAACTCGGCTCCTTCCTCCTTTAAGATACACTTGAGATACGACGCACATACGCCGTGCTTGTACAGAGAGCCTTGGTGGATGACGAAGCCCCTTGCGCGCACCATGAGCCGGCGAGCCTCGACGTGATCTTCAGGCTCGGTCTCGTCGACGAGGTACCGCATAATGGGTGTCCTCCAGTCTTGCGGGGTTATGACGTTCACCTTCGGTAGTCCTTTCGTCACAGGGGTCGTGAGTACTTCGTAGAAGGCGCCAGGCGGCATGCCTACGGAGGTACTTGCCACTCGGGCCAGCATGTCTGCCTCCACATTCTCGCCCCGAGGGATGGGACGAACAGTGAAGCCCGAGAAGTGCTTCTCCATTGCCCGCTCCATGGCTAAGTACTTGATCATTTCCGGCTCTTTTGCTTGATAGCTCTTGTCGATGTGTCCTGTGATGAGCTGGGAGTTGCTCTTGACCAACACCCGCCGGGCCCCGCTGCCCGCGCCTTGCGCAAGTCGAGCAGTAGAGCCTCATATTCGGCGATGTTGTTGGTAGCCTTGAACTCCAGTCGAGCGGCGAATGAAGTGCGTGCTCCATCCGGTGACTCGAGGACTGCCCCTACACCGGTGCCCTCGGCGCACCACGAGCCATCCACGCAAATGGTCCACACCGGCTTGGCGGTGCTCAGAAGTGACCCATTCTGCTACGAAGTCAGCGAGGGTCTGTGACTTGATCACCGTGCGAGGGAGGAACTCGATGGTGAATTGCGCGAGCTCTGTCGCCCACTTCCCGATGCGCCCTAAGGCCTCCTTGTTGCGAAGTATCTCGCTGATTGGGTACGAGGATGGTACTTGGATGGAGTGTGCCTGTAAGTAATGCCGAAGCTTCCTTGATGCCATGAGGAGGGCGTAGGCGAGCTTCTCTAGCTCAGTGTAGCGCACCCTCGCTCCTTGAAGTGACTCGGACACATAATAGACCGGGTGCTATACGCGGTATTTTTTTTAACTAGCACCGCACTCACGGCTCCCGGTGTCGCAGCCAAGTACAGGAGCAGGCTCTCTCCCGGGGTTGGACTTTGTAGCAGGGGAGATGAAGTCAAGTATGTTTTGAGTTCATCGAACACTCGCTGGCCTTGAAGAATGGGAGTCCCTTCTCGGTGGACCGGGACAAAAACCTTCTGAGCGCGGCAAGGCGCCCAGTGAGCTTTTGCACCTCCTTTATGTTTTGGGAGGGGGGGGCATGTCCAATACGGCCTTGATTTTGGTCGGGTTGGCCTTGATTCCCTTTTGGACACCAAAAAACCTAGCAGTTTACCTGCCTGCACCCCGAACACACACTTCTCAGGGTCGAGTTTCATCCCCGCCGCGTGGAGATTGCTGAATGTTCTTCCAAGTCCCACGCGTGAGAGTGTGCGATGGTGCTCTTGACGACTATGTCATCCACATAGGCCTCGACTTTGCGCCCCACTTGGGCGTGAAGTGCCTTCTGCACCAAGCGGGCAAAGGATGCTCCGGCGTTCTTCAAGCTGAACGCCATGCATACGTAGCAGAAGGTCCCGGACAGCGTGATGAAGCTTGTCCTTTCCTCGTCATCCTTGGCCATCTAGATTTGGTGGTACCCTGAGAATGCATCTAGGAAGCTCATAAGCTCGCAGCTGGACGTGGCGTCGATGAGTTGGTCGATGCGCGGGAGCGGGAATTCGTCCTTCGAACACGCCTTGTTGAGGCTGGTGCAGTCAACACACATGCGCCACTTGCCATTGCCTTTCTTAACAAGTACAGGGTTGGCGAGCCACTCGGGGTGCAAGACCTCTCGGATGACTCCGGCCTTAAGGAGCTCATTGACCTACTCGCGGGCCGCCTGCTGGCATTCGGCACACATCTTCCTCATCCTTTGCTTCACGGGGCGGGCATCTGAGCGGACGTACAACTTGTGCTCGATGATTGCCCACGGGACGCCCAGGAGATCGTTGTGTTCCCAGGCGAAGATGTCGGCGTTGTCCCACAGGACCTTGAGGACCTCCTCGGACACTCCCGGGGTAAGGTCCGCCCCGAGGAGCGCGGTTTTATCCGGCGCATCATCGCACAGGGGCACAGTGCGTGTCTCCCCATCTGGCTTTGGCTTTGGGGTCCATTGTCCTGCACCTGGCAGGAGGTGAGCCCCCGGCCCCGTCAAGCCACTCTCTAGTTGCACGTTGTGGACGTAGCAGTTGAAGGCTTGTGCTCGTTTGTCGATCCTTCGGGACATGTTTTGATCCCCTCGCACCGTGATGACGCCTCGCGATGCTGGAATCTTTACGCACAGGTATGCGTGGTGGGGTATAGCGCCAAACTTGTTGAGGGACACCCGTCAATGATGACATTGTACTGGTACGGCAGGTCAACAACGTCGAAGGTGATGTTTTCGGTGCGGGAGCAACCTCCCGAGCCAAACGTGACGAGGAGCTCGATGCGTCTCATGGCTGCGATCGGCTCGCCTCCAAAACCCAGCAAGGGGATGCTAGGGGCTCGGAGTAATGACAACGGTATGCCCATTTCCTTGAAGGTCGACGAGAACATGATGTCCGTGGAGCTCCCCCCGTCGATGAAGATGCGATGTACTTCCGCGTCTGAAATCATCACCGTTATAATGAGTGCGTCATGATGTGGGAGCGTGATTCCTACGGCATCTTCAGGCCCAAAAGTCACGGGTGTGGACGCCCAAGAGGGGAGCTTGGTGGACGGAAAAGAGGCGATGTGGCTTATCTGGCGGGCATACGTGCGTCTTTGGCGCTTGGACGGGAAGGTATGCGCGTTGCCCGCTACGATGGCGTGGTTGACGCAGTGCGGATTAATCGCTTGTACGGGAGCCACGCCAGGGGGAAGAGGTGGTGGCAGTGGTAGCTGGAGGTGGGACTCCCTCGGAGCAGTAGCTCGTGCTGGGGGCCGAGCGTCGCTCGTTGGTCTCGGGCGAAGTTGCTCGCGCATCCTCTGGATCACGTCACACTCGGTGGTGGAGTGGTTGTATGATTGGTGCAACTCGCAAAATCTCGTTGCCGGGTTATTGATTCCCGCTGCATGCTGATGGCTCTGGCGGCCTCGGTTGTTACGCCCTCTACCACGATCGTGGTTTCGCTCGCCTCCGTGGAAGCCCTGACGTGTGAGGTCGCGGTCCTCGTGGCGTTCTTGACCTCGAGCTTGGTCACGGTTGTCGTCATGCCTGGGGTGAGCGGGGGGTCGCTCGTCGTACCCTTCCACCTGGTGGATGCTGCGGTGGCGTGGCTGAGGATCATCATGAGCTGCTTTGGGGTGTCTGGCGGCCACTAGTGCCTTGTTTCGCAGTTGGAGTTCCCCTTCTTCTTGAAGCGTGTACCTCTCCATGGTATCGTACAATTTTTGGATGGTGGCTGGAGGGCTTCGGTTCAGCTTGGCACACAAGGCTGGGTTCCAGATGGACCTTCGCGTGGCGGAGCACACGCTTTCGTCGGTGATGCTGCATATCTGACACTGCACGTTGGTGAAGCGCTTGTGAAACGCTTGAATGGTCTCTCGTGGTCCTTGGACCAGCGCGTAGAGGTTTGCTGCTGTCATGGCCTTGGTCTTGTTTCCCTTGGCTAGTGTAGTAACTGGCGGAGTTGCTCCTAGGAATATACTGAGCTGGCGGAAAGCGTGAGGTACCATGACCTTGCTATCCCGGAGAGCTCGAGGAGTACACTCTTCGCCATGATGGCCTCATTTCCTCCTGCCGCAGACACGGCGGCCTCATACACACGAGCGAACTCGGCCAGATCGGTGTCACCTGCGTAGCTCGAGAAATCCGCGAGACGGAACTTGGGTGGCCACGGCTTCGCTTCAAGCCCGGGGCTGAGGGGGCTTCGGTCGTCGGCGATGTTGATGACTTCGTGCCTCGCAGTGTACGTGGCTGGCGCGGCATACTCATGGGCATCCTCCTCCACATCCAGCAAAGCGTCTGTCTTGCGTAGGGTAGCGAGAGCCGCTTCGCGTTTTCGCCGAATTTCCATCCGTAGTGCTTCCGCTTTCGAGGTTCCCGGCGGGGAGGTAGGTCTCGCGCGTGCGACCACCTCCCGCAAATGGCGTTGCTACTCCTCGGCGACCTAAGGGTTTGCTTGGACCCACCCCCATCGCCGTCGCGCGGTTTAGTGCTTGCTGATGGCGAAGGGCGTCGGCCGGTGCCGTCGGGGGTCAAGAGCCGGTCTTGCCGCTGCTACCACCGCTGCCTGTCATGTGTGTACGTCGGCGGCCTCGCGTAAGAGCGCCTCTATGCATAGGGCGTTGGCTCTGAGTACTTCCAGCCTGGCTTGTAGCTCCTCTGCCTTCTAGTTTGCTTCTGCGGCTTGTCGTCTCAGCGCCTAAATTTCCACTTCGTTGTTGGCGACCTGGGCGGAGGTTTCTGAGTCGATGACCTGCGCATCGGTGGAGGGGTTGGGCGCGGCGTCGGCTGCACGCACCTCGGCGCGTGCTATTCTTCTAGTCATCGCTCTCGTGCCCATCGTGACGGTGGTCACGGCCTTCCGCTTTGTTCCTCCTCGCTTCTTAGGCGGCATGGCTCAATCGTCTTGTGGGTTGATGGTGGCGTCCTCGCGCTCCCGGTGACGGCTGTGGTCTTCGTCACACGGCTTCTTGCTGGTTTCTCACAGACGGCGCCAACTGTCGTAGCAACGGGGCTAGACAGTGAACTTGAGGCACCCCCGCTCAGCTTCGCGGACCTACGAGGGTTGCACGGGAAACCACGTCATAGATACACCGCAGTCGCGCACGCGGGTTGCACGACCCGAAGACGCTCGAACCTGCTGCGAGCCACGAACTTGAGGAGAGGAGGAGCAAGTGAACCTTTATTTCAGAATTTTCTAGCCCCTAGATGGAAGGGGTGCCCCTCTATTTATAGAGAAAATAGAGGGGTAGAGGAGATTACAAAATGCCCTCAGGCTATTTACAATCTTGCCCCTAGATGTATTAGTGCCCTCGAGGATGAACCGGTCTTTTCCTCCAGGAATATTCTAGGAATATTCCGTGGGCCTGCTCGTCATGCGCCCCCCTGTGGCAACGGTCTTCCCGTCGCCCCGAGCTTCCGGTAGTCATGAACTTGCCGCCATCACGAACACGCCGCCGTCACGAACTTGTCGCTGCCACGAATGCGCCGCCGTCACGAACTTGCCGCTGTCGCGAACACGCCGCCGTCACGAACTTGCCGTTGCCACGAACTCGGTGTTGCCATGGACTTGACGCTGTTACGGAGTTGGCATGGTCACGGACTTGGCCGTTGTCGAGTCTTGAGGTGCGCTGATCTCCCCTAAGTACGAAAAAAGTCGAAAACGGGGTAGCGCAGGGACCCCTCCCCCAACAGGCGCCAATGCCAATCTCACAGGATGTCCGCTTCTTCTTCAGCTGTGGTCGTTCGGGCGCTTCCTAATTAGATGACCATGGGTTGATGCCTTAGCTTATGGCCCCGAGTTCTACCGTGGAGGTGGAACCCAGTTGCCGCTGGATGGACCTACTTTCAGGTCCATGTGGACTAGGAGAAGAGTAAGTTACACTTTTTCTACCCCATCTTGTCTATTACTTTCATATTTGTACTTGAGCTTCGTAATTTGCTTGATTATAACAGTTTCTTAAGTATGTGTTACAGCCTCAGCGTGCGCAGGCACAGGTCTGAGACTGTTACCTTTCTTTCATAGAGCAATTCCAGCACCTCCCTATACAAAGTTTCATATGGGAGCCGTACTCGGATGAAGCACTTATGCGGCGTGCACCACACTAGGGGATGTCTTCACTATGCCGTTGAGATGAGAGCTACTGGAGGACCACGTGGAAACTTGTGAGGACCACTCACCACACCATATGATGAGGCAGTTCGGCTTGTACCAGGAGTACCCGCCTCCACATCTACCACAGGTCAAGGCAAACGCACACGTGTAAGTCAAGTTTCATTATTTTTATACATTTACCATGTCTATTGCTTTTACGAAATAGAAATATATTACACAAATAGGTAGAGTCGCAGGACAGGAAGTACTAGAGAGACACAGTGGGCATCACGGATTGCCCCTTTTGTTGCTAAGTGGGCCGGTGCTCCGAACAACATCAAGCATGAGGAGTGGCCTTTAGGTATGCGGAGTTCGAGACCTACCTGCAATGGTATTTGCCACGCACGCGCATCCACTTTATTCGTGCAAGCGAGACTCTTGACAACGCGAGTGCACAGACGCCAAACATGTACCCGATCTTCGCAACTGAAACTTTAGACTTGGCAGTTAGTGAAATTTGTACTTCACTTCCTTATCTTTACTTGCTTGTTACTTATATGCGAACCTATGATTCTCATTCTTTAGGGACAGTGGGCGACAACAGCGAACACAGAGGTCACCACTATTCTTCAGCGTCACCCCGTCGGCACCAAGGACCACTCCAGCTTGTCCAGGGTCGCGGAGTACACTAGGAAGATCATGGATATATTTTGGTGCACGCGCAGGGAGGCGAGTGGTTTTGCGTGGCAGTAGAGTGCGTCCCCACTCTTCATGAGTCGCCAAGGTAAAACAATTTACATCTCGTATAAACCATATTTCTTTATATTGTTGTGCTAATTAGTTCCGGTTATATACAGATCATGTGCTGCCTCAAGTACCAACTAGTCCGCTTGACTACCTCCTTGATAGTCCTGATACTCACGACTTCACCTTTCACGACGAGGTGGACGAGCTGATCCACCTGGGCAGTCCAGCACGACGCAGCAGACTTAGCCACCGTTGCCCACGCAGGATACACAGGAGATAGCTACATAGGACCACGAGGACGAGGACCCGACACTAAGGGTGGGTAGAGCTCATAGAGCGGGAGCGGGGCATCCTAGGCCGAGGTACTCACCGTTACTGATCAGGAAGAGGGAACGATGAGGCTAGGCACATATTGTTGTACGGGCATTTCTTTTAGTACATGTTATCGTACAGCCATTTCGTATTGTAAATAGTGGACTTCTACTTCGATTCACTGCTAGATATTACTACATATTGATCAACGATCCAGAGTAGATTAACATATTAATAGCCAAAACTGGTTACATAAGCATAGGGTACAAATCCATATTACACAACCACATTCGTAGTTGTTAAAACTACCATAACTTGGTTACAAATATCTTATGTAGAACAAACAACTATTCGGTAGCACTTCTAATACGACTACATGAAGTCATCTTCGCTGTCACTGGCGAAGAGCCCTAGATCGGGGGCTTTCAAGCAAAACAATTTTGAAAAATCCTTATCACTCGGCTCGATACACATATTTTTCGATGAACTGGATGCGCCTTTATCCTTTGACGATCCAACATCTATTTTGGAGTAAATATGTGTCCTTCTTCTTCAAATGTTCCCTTTATTAAGTGTCTCCTACTAGCAAATGGGTCTCTCCAGAATCGGTTCACCCATCCAAAGTTTGCGATCCTGCAGTTGAGCAACCCTACATCCTCTGAATGTACCTACACACCAAATCTAACAAACATAAACGGTACATAAAAATGCTTACGAACTTTGTACAAAGGAATTGTACTAATCCTTATGTGCTTATTATTTTGAGATTCTGGGATACTTATCGTTCCTCCCGAAAATTCGTCTCTCGTGTAATTCACCCTGTGTACTTTTCTAAGCTCACTCGCCCTCTCCCACATGTTGTGGAGCTCTCTCAAACTCTTGTGCACCTGCTTGTACGTAAGTTCAGGGAAACCCCTTCTCACTAAAACCTCTGCAATCCCGCGCGTATGAACTTCCTCGAAGATCTGCAAATGAAGAATTCCACAAGCGTACTTCCTATCTTCCGCAGCTGTAAGAAGTTCGTGGTCTATTCTCACAGTCCAAACATCACAGACATCTGGCAATTCGCATGAAAAATTAATGTGGCACTAAACACAACTTGTAGATCTCAATGTTTCTACGCATATAAAATGGAAAAAACAATTACTAAACTTACTTCCATCGTTGCTATCCATCCGAGAACTTCTTCTCCTCTCAAATAAGAACTATCTACTAAAGGAGGATGTCTGAGACTGATGTTAACTGTCAGGTCACTTTTATAGCACCAGAGGTGGTAAACGCCATCCCGCCTGGCGACTATAGGGAAAACTGCCATCAGCCGTGGCGATTACAGGGCAATCCACCTACCATGGCGATTTGGCTCCAATCGCCACACTGTGTGGCGATTCCACATTGAATCATCCAGCGCGCTGGCGACAGAGCCCAATCGCCATCTCACGTGGCTATTACGATCAAATCGTCAACCGTTGTGGCGATTGAGGATAGTTTCATAATTTTTTTGATTCCTATATTATTTCTCCAATTTCTTAAAAGAAAAAATAATATTTAAAAAGAACTCCCGCACTTGAATATCTTCGGAAGAAGGGATAAAAGGAGATATCCACACGAATGACGTCATTTCAAATATTTTCTTCGTTATTTACTTGACAATTCCTGATAGGCATACAATTCTGGAAGGTTGAATATAAATAAGGGATCGCGCATCTAGCAGTAAGTCGGTCGTGATTTTCTTCAATCTCATGATCATGTTACTATCTAAGGAAAGAAAAGAAAGAACAAAAAAAAAGAAAATAAGTTTCTAGAAAATCCACTCACACACAGATCTTGGTGCAAGATTGAGCAAGATCAGGCGGCTATAATCTTGTGGACTGACAATTTGAAAATTATCAGTCGATTGAGCATTAGCAACTCTCCATAAATAAACAGGCACAAAATTGGGAAATAAAAAACATTGATGTGTTGTGGAGATGATCCTATAATCAAAACTGTTTGCATTGACTTTACCTCAGAGATAGAACAAAAAGAAGAAAACAAATATCATTGATGACCTCGATGAAAGAGTAGATTTTCAACTATTAAATGGCAATATAAACATGTGCATATATATTTGAAGTGGTGAATCTATTGTAGCATGGTGCACAAGACATAAGACACAAATAATATGTCACGCATGACCTTGTCCACCTGTCAATATAGCATTAATCCACATCAATTTGTCATAGATATACATTATTTCACAGTAGAAACACTATAATCCACTTTCTAGCTCGACCTTTATTTCTCATTTGAGTAACACTCGCTACAACTCATAGATACATAAACACACACACGCTCACATAACGCCTAATAAAGACTAAACTCGTGAAATTTGTGGGTTTGATCCTTAGTGCACTGGGGCTAGAACAACCTCCAATAGCCATCCAAGCAATGATCGGTTATAAAGTGAAAAATTGTTAGCACTATACATCCCAAGTGCAAAATTGTTGTTGATTTCATCAAATATTTAGTGTTTAGCTAATTAATCATTAACACATTATCCATACATATCTAAATAGATGATATATACATATCCAAAAGTTGACGGTCCAAAGACGACAGCTAAAGGTTTGCAACATATGTACAATATACGCATGTGGTATATATATATATATTTATATACAATGATACAGTTTTCTTGAACTTAATAAATATTTAGCAATCGGTAACTAGGTTCACCATTCACACGTTTCTTATTGGCCATGATCAGTCCAAAAATGAACGAACCTCACGAGTCCTGATTTATGCCACAAAATGGTCAATATAGGATCGAGATGAAATCAATATAGGATATTGAGGCAGTAACCTATGCATAAAATGCCACTAGATACCAATGTTCATATATAGTATTCCTTGCCAGACCTTTGTTTGTAAAGTTGGTCACTTTCGTTCATGGGCTCATGCATTAAGACTTACACATGCAAGAGCAAGAAATGACCCTTGCAGCAGCGAATTGTCTCCTCCGATGTGAAGCCAGGCATCTCCAAGCATGTAACAACTTGACAGCACATAATTTTGACTAAGTACATATACTATCTTGTCCGGCAATATGTAAAGAACATTCACCATGACGCTAAACTATTTGACTAGTGACCACTAATCATTGTTGTTTTACGGGCATTTAAACTCAATTGTTCGCCTGTAATCAACACTCTTTCCGCCTGAGCAGGAAAACATATAAGAACATGCACATATTTATGGAACATTCTTGTGTATTAAGACTTATTGATTCGATACTACTTAATGCGTATAAGTTGAAAGAAAGCTAAAATATCAGGAGCTATAGCTAGTGATACATGCAGTTTTTTCTTATTTTATACCGTGTAATTACTCCTGACATCTAGCTAGCGATATTGCTCCCATTAGATAGAGTAGTAGTATTCTTTTTAGATAAAGGAAGAGCTTTATTAATTCTCCTGGCCTCTGCATATATATCTAATAAACGCAAGCATGGTACAACTCCATCTAATATTACTTAATTCTTGTGTCTTTAAGAATTACTAATACTGTATTTACACGCCTATATATACCATAGAGGCAGACGCATAAGATTGATATGCATATATACAAACATGCATGAAATTAAGATCAATAGATGACAGTCTGATCGACATTAGCTAATGAAGGAAACAAAAATGTGATCATGATCGACGGAATGAAATTGGAGTTTCTCCTTCATGCATGCCTAATTAAGCGCACTAGCAATGAAAGCTAACTAATTAAACAGCAACACTTCAAACAAGGAGATCACACTGATATGTGAAGGTGGAAATAAGAAAGGAACGAGAAAAGAGGGTAGAAACCTAGCTAGAAGGCTGGCGGTGGCGGCCGGAACGAGCCAAACACATCGTGCGCCATCTGACCGCCACCGTTGGGCATCAGGTTCGGCGGCAGGTTGTAGAATGGCATTGACGTGGGGTCTGGCAGTCCGGGTGCACCCGCCGCCGCAGCCATCCCGCCATTTCCTCCCGGAGGCGGTCCATCCGGCAGCTGCATCGCGTCGGACACGGTGGCCGCGGCGGCCGCAGCTGCCGCCTCGCCAGGCTCTTCATCGGCCAGCGGGAGGCGCTCGTAGGTGGCGTTGGAGAAGGTGGCCGCAACGACCAGGACGGGCCCAGACGCAACGAGCTCCCCGACAACCGTCCCTCCGACGACTTGGCCCTGCCCGCCGGCGAGGTAGACGGCCAGGCCCGTCGCGCCGGGCGGGCATGGCGACGGGAGGAAGGCGCCGGAGAGGGACAGGATCTCGAAACGGCCGTGGAGCGTGACGACGGACCCGGGCGGCGCGGCGGGCTGGCGAAGAGTGACGTTGCCTACGACGCCGCTGCCGGAGAGCACGGAAACCCCACGCTGCCGGCGGCGCGCGAACGTGGCCACCGCGTCCATGATGTCTGCGCCGCTGGCGATCTCCAGCACGTGCGACCGCAGAGTGTTGGGGCTCTCCCGCGTGATGATGATCGGCTGCTTCGGCTTGTTCTTGGATCCCGGCGGCCTCCCTCGGGGTCGCCTCCCTGAAGACGATCCCCCTCCGCCGCCGCTCCCTCCGGACGCGCCCGAGGTCGCGTTACGGGTAGGCGAGTTCTCGCCGGCGCCAGCGGTGGGGGAGTCCTGGGCGGCGCCGGAAGAGTCATCATGGTTGTTGCTCCCGCTGCTGTTTGGTGTCGTCGGGGCCTGCTCGCCGCCGCCCATGGCTCCGCCCCCGGCTGGGCCTCCGAACTGCGCTAAGTGGTTGCGGAGGTCCAAGCCGCCCATGCTCCTGCCCACCATGCCATCTCCGTCCTTCTCCCCGGATCGATCACTCACTTATTTGCCACCACCACTAGCTAGAGCTCAGCTAGCTCCGGAGAACAGTAGAACAGCACTAGTGTATAGCGCGTGAAGAAGAGAGAGAAGAGAGAGGGGATCGTCTCAGTGGAGTTGCTGTCTCTCTCTCTTGAATCCTTGATCTGTAGCGCGCTCTCTCTCTCTCTGTTCGTTTCTCTGTCTCTCTCACTGCTGCTTTTGGTGCTCCTTCTCTGTGTGCGTTGATTGGGAATATAGGAGGGGAGGGAGCCGGGCCTGCCTGCCTGACTATAGTTAGTAGTACTGGTGCAAGTACTAGTACTCGGTTAGCATTTTCTTCTCTTGTTTGCCTTTTCTTTTCCTGGCCTTTTCCTTTTGCCTTCTTGGGAGCTTTCCTATGTATCCCTGTTGCTCCCCTTGTGTTAGGGATCTAGCTAAAGCTATACTAGATTCTTCTCACCATTGTTGCTTGGAGTGTAGCTGCATAGTATGCTCTCTCTTGGATGGTTTCTAGCTATCTAGCTCCAGTGAAGTGAAGGGGAAGAGTGAATTAATGATCTGATGTGGTTGGGGGCAGATCAATTGATGGGCTCGGGGCATGCACAGGATCTAGCTGGGGCAGCCTAGCTAGTCTCGTAGGTGTAAATGAAACTGGGCAGTGAAGGTGGAGTAAATTGGGCAAGAAAGGCCGGGGTGAGGTGAGGACGGGGAGGGCAGCTATTTTTATTTTGTTTGAGAATAAGGGCAGCTAGCTGAGTCTCAGTTGACCAGGGGAAGAGAGAGTGTGTGTCTGTGTGTAATTACCCCGGCTAAGCAACCTTGACACATCTCTATCGTGCTGGATCTGAAGATTGCTGTGCCGGTTGTAATTGAATTAAATAAATCAACCAGATCGACCAGCTGGTTCCCATGTTGACAAGGAAAGTTTTCACAAAATATACTCCAAGAAAAACCTCAAGCCACAAACAACAACGCACTTCAAAGTCTACAACGCATTGCTAGTGCAGTAGTTCAGGAGTAGAAAGTTAGCACTAATAACATGCATGCTTTATTTCAGCCAGAAAAGAAAAAAGAACATGCTTGCATGAGTAGCAGGAGTGCGAGACAAGCACGTATATCATGCGTGGATGTAATGGGTGTGGTTCTTGGCGCCCTTTCCCTCTGTGTCATGCAAATGTTGTACCTCCTTCTCATGAGACTACCTTTTCTTCTCCCTTCTCTCTTCTGTCCTCGGGATGTGAAAGTAAGGGAGACATACAGAAACGGGCGTTGGACAGAGCAATAGTAATATAGTGCTGATATTTTTCCCCCTTCCTTTCTAGGAAAGGGAGAGTCGGGAGCGTGGGTGCAGCGGTGGTGGGGGCTTATCTTATTGTTTGTTGTTCTCGGTGTTTGGGAGGAGCGGGGTGGGGGTAACGTGCGTGCGCATGGGGAAGCGGGGGGTGGGTGTGGGAAGAGCAGGAGCACGTCCAATTTGATGGTTTTGCCACGAGAGGCAAAGGAGGCGAGACCAGCCGGCCGCGCGCGGTGTGCAGTGTGCGGGCACGGCCACACCCCTGTGCCGAGCTGCCTGCATATGCTTCTCGCTTAATTAGCTTTGACGCCGCGGCCCGAGAACGGCAGCAGCACCGGTGCCGTTCCTCCACAGTCGAGCGGTTTCTCCCAAAGATTCCTAGCACGATGCCACGTTGATTTTATACGGACGTGTTTGCGCCAAAAATGTGTCGGCGTGAGCACTGTGCTTAGGGCACGTGAAAAGAGGTGGACTCACAACTCTCCGTCCAACCATGTCAACTAAAATCAAAACTCAAATATTTTATACAATAATATTATCTTTTGAACCATCTTAAGCGAACGAAAAGAGTTTTTCATAAGATGTTAACTAGCTCCATATTTATTTGGTTTTGTTTACATGGGATTCAACAAATTATGACATGGTAATATTGTGTTAACCGTAGTACTACAATTTCAGACACCCACATTACAAAAGCCTCTAATGGTACGTATTTGGCAAAGTTGCAAGCTATATTAATTTATTAGCCATCAGGTAGTCGTATCGCAAAATTTCGTACATCCATCGTCCATAAATAGATGATATTTTGTTGTTAGTTTTCTCACATGTTTTCTCACAAATATGTGGCATTTTCGGAAGGCCAGGATTTAAAAACACACAAATAGAAAAAAAGTCCTGACTTATTATTGAATCCTACATGAAACAATCACAATCATAGAAAAAACTTTTAAATACAAAGCCAATATGTCAGTTTTGTCTAATATGATACATATATTGTTTACCTGCTCAAAATTTTACGACACTGAATCTTGAGATGGGTGGGTTACAAAAATCAGCAGATTACGTATACAATAACCAAAATTTTGAGAAAGAAAATGTCTATTTTGCAACCCGGCACTGCATCCAGAAAGAGGGTTAGCACCCTCCATTCCTCTAGCAGGATTGCGACATCCAAACCACGAAGTTTGAATGTTGAACTAAAAAATGTGCAATGATTCAAACTTCCACATAGAGATTTGATTGAAGGAGGGTTAGTAGGAGGAGCTTTCACAGATTTCATTGAGTGATGACGAGTGATAGCCACGTCAACGCTCATCAGGGCAGAGCCTAGTAGGCTTACCTTGGTGCATAGGCACCCGAGCCTAAACTTTTTTGCTAGTACCTACCATGTAAATACACTCAGTGCACAACGGTGGCCCATGACTAGCATCCCCTCTCCGCCTAGTTGGACCGAACGAAGCTGCATGACCCAAAACTCTAGTCGCTAGCCTAGTCCATCCCTACAGGTTTCTCCCTAGCTTGTACGCCGTAGCCCTACAGGTCACTGCATGTAGGCCTGAGTGCGTAGGCCCGGGCATGGCCCATGACGAGATGACTTGACTTGATCGATGGAAAAAAGATCAATGCTTACCTAGCTGCCTTAGCTCATACACCTGGAGGACAGAGGCGTCGTTTCCTGCACCTAAATTTCTGTCAACTCCCATTCCCATCTGCCACCATATGAGAACAAACAACCAAGGAGGCGACACCGCCTAATAATTCCTCTCCAGTTTTGGCGCGGCACAGCGTGCATTATCGGTGCAATCGTAGAATAACTAATATGTATACGTGCACCTGGGGCCGTTACGCTGAGTAACTAACTGAAAGAAAAACAGCACAGATCAATAGGTGCACGTATGCAGTGATTTTTATTAAAATATTTTTTTATTCAGAAATTGTAAGGAGGTAGGTTTTGTAACAGCCCAATCTCATATGGTGCATTAAGGTGATAAAAATTAGGCTGAAATAAAACCTTTGATCATTGTTGCTTCATTTCAAGTATTGCACTAAAACTTGCTAAAAATTAAAACCATGTGAATCTTTTGATCTCATGCATCAACAACATCTAGTAATAATCAATTCATCATTTAATCCCATATGCATTCTAGGTCACTTCAAAATGGAACCCAATAAAATTTGTCAAATGACTTCAAAGAAAATATAAGGTCTTGGTATTTGAATTAAGTGCCAACGGTTTCTGTAAATGGATAAGCTGTAGAATGGTTCTCCGGTGGTGAATTCTGTTAGGGTTTGTCATGAAATTTCATATGGGTGCTCTATAAATTGAGAAGTACTCGTATATAAATTTTCGTGATTCACGGAGTCACTATTCGCCGGTCTAAGTTCAAACCCTAATTCGGGCCATGTTTGAATTTGAACTGAATTGACAGTCAAATACAAATTAGTTAACCTGGGAAAAAATTCTCACGGCTCCTAAATATAAGAATAGCCTCGGTGAATTCTCTCATATCTAATTTTGAATCTCCAAACAAATATGAATTAAAATTTTGAATGTACAAATGAAAGAAAATTAAATTTAAAATCTAAGCATCCTACAAACGATCGGACTCCGTAGTTATATCTATCTCGCCGAGATAGTCAAAATTGACCATTCGCTCACCCGTTTTGGAGTTGGGGCATATCAATTAGGATTCCGATAAACTCTAGGGCTGAGATAACCTGGAAATTAAATAAATTAATCAATTAAATAATAATAATAATATAAAGAATGGATAAGGGTGGCCGGGGGCAACCGAGCCGCCTTATCCACCCATGCTCCTTGCTCCCGCCACTTAGGGCCTCACCCTGTCGCCACCTTGGAGGTTGCCGTCCTGCCGGCTGCCGACCACCAACATCGCTGCCTCTTGCTGGAGTGGCCACCTGATGGGCCACCACCGTCATCTGCCCTCGTTTTGTTCGCAACTACACATCAAGGGTATATGTTCAAACCTATATATATGTTCAATCCTATGTGTGATGTATGCAATATTAGATGGAACGAGTAGTGCCGTTTGGAGCAGATCTGTAGCTTTGTTAGTTATATGTTGCCATTAGGCCGAGAGTTTCTGAGCTCGATTCGATGTCCTTTCTTTGATTATCCGAGATGAACTTCAAATGAAAATCCTAGGTATAGTCGATAACTTTGTTTAGAGTATTTATTTACTATATTCCAACAAATCATTTGAAAGGTAATGCCCAAATTCTTCCGCTGTCCAAAAATCCGTTGAAATAAGAAAAATAACTTTAATTAATTAGAATGGCTATGCAAATAATAAGCTTAAACCGTAAACCATATATATATATCTAGAGTGTTACATGCATGATAGAACCATGTCGACCATGGCATTTCTTAGTGTATGATTCATGCATGTCACCTTGATAGAACCTATGAGATCTTTAAAATTACTTTTAAAAGGTCATATGCCTCACATGTGTACTACTCTATCAATCATAAGACTGCTATAACAGATTAATTAATTGAATCCTCATACTTAATTAATATGGTAATTGCATCCACATTAAATATATATACGAAATCCTGCATGCATCCATGGTTAAGGCTATAACATCGCTAGTGCTAAATCCAACAAGAAGTAAACACTGAATAAATAGTAACTTATTTATGTTAGCCTTGTAGTCCATATTTATATTGTTAAGTAATTTCCTTAGACTTGATTTTCCTTATTGGAGGTTATGGGTTTATCGGTGTTCAACTTTTCAAAATTCTCTCGAGGTTGATTTGAAAGTATTATGTATCATTGTTCGGCTACTAGACAAGCAAATAGTTGTTTGCTTGTCATGCAATTATTTAATTCTATGTGTTATGCATATTTCTATTCCATTAATGGTTTAATATTGATTGGTTTAGTAATGTGAAATATTTAAATCGATGACTAATACAACTTAAACATACGAGTAAGAGTGATGAAGGGGACTAGTGACAGTGTCAACCGGGGGGGGGGTGTGAAATTGGTGGTTAGCCAAATTTCACCAGATAATTGGTGGTTAGCCATTATCATTCATCGTGGTTACTGGTTGATACTCAATTACCCCTATCAGCCGCATGTGAATCGTGACCTCATTGTAAATGATTCCGGATTGGATGTCATCCACTTGAGGCTTGCAACACTCATTTAGAGAACTATCGGTATGCTTGTCAGTGATGCTAAATGATCGAGATTTTATGTTCATAATTGGATATTAGGTGGTTAGCCCAGTATCAGAAATTGCTTGGTCCTAACGGTACTTGACAACCATGAGTACATTGAAATTCATTGTCATAATTGGATATTGGGTGTTTAGCCCAATATTAGAAATTACTTTTGGTCCAAACGGTGCTTGGGCCGGTATGAACATCTTGAATCATTAACTTCACTCATCATAGTTAGGTATTGGGTGGTTAGCCCAATATCAAAATTACTTTTGGTCCTAACGGTGCTTGGACCAGTATTAATGTCTTCATATCTGCTTTATACCTTTATTGTTACATGGTCAAATGACATGCTACATTTTATGTCAGAAGCAAAACTAAGTCTTGCGAGTACGAAAGTACTCATTGGAATTCCATTTCATTTTAATTTTGGCAGGTGAATTGATCTAGTTGATTATCATGCTTATCGCTTGTTTCGTTTACTGAGTCGACAAGAAGATCTCTTGGGTACTTAAAGGGTTTTGACGATGGTCTCATGGACTATCGAGTTTATTGTTTGATTTTTGTTTTCCGCTGTTAGTTCTGATATAGTAGGTTGAAATTTTGTGACCTTCGGTCTTTTGTGTTGTAATTATTTATGTTGCCCAAATGTAAGGAATGTGATCTATTATTCTATTAACCTACTTTAGAGTTTGTGTTATGATATCCAAGTTGGTCACGACATCCCTTCATACATAGTGCGTGAATGATATGAAGTGTAGGAAGTGACAATAGATACTTAGTATTTGTACCCTGTATGATATTGGTGATCTATTTAGTTGAGTGACCCGCTAGCTGAGGTGCTATTACTAGTTAGGCAGGGTGGGTATTTGTGTTGGGCTTTCGAGCGACCCACTAGTCTGTGCTTCGGCCAGTTAGGTTAGGGTGTGAACACAGATATTGGGCTCCTTTAAGCGATTGCGATGATCGTACTGGAATGCATGGGTGTTTGGTATTGTGTTTGCCTTATTGAATGGTGTTCGCTTTTGGGGCTTGACCAACAGTGACACATACGACTGCGTGTGTGTATGCCATGTTGGTCCGGGTGTTGGATTGCCCAGCGGTGATAAATACATATGACGTAAGCGCGTATGGTATGTTGGGTGATTTCTCAGTCTTTGGCGATACGTCATTCTTTAGGTCAAGCGTAATTCTAGGCCTCGACAGCTTGGTATCGGAGCCGAGCTGGCTGTAAGTAAACTTTGCAGGTGATCATTAGTTAAGGACGTGACATTAAAAAAACTACTTATAAAACTAAACATGAATTTCAGAAAAACAATAAGTACGTTTCTCTTTATTACTTATTCCATTTTTTCTTAGCTCTGCCTTTTCTTCTCTCCTAATTCCTTTTGGTTGCAAAAGGTTTGTAACCCTCATCTCATCTTGCTTTCATATGCAAGATGTCCTTCGAAGTCTAGGTGATTGCTACTCGAGGCTTTTCTGCGAGTGACATACCGGAGATTTTTTTTTGCATTTCTATCTTTCCATTTTTGTCCAAGTCTAGATTCGTCTCGTTTTCATCTTCCCTGTTACTTGATATCACCGAGGTGCCTTTGCTAGTTCTGCAGGATTTTGGCACCAAATTATCTAATTGTGTATTCTCACTACCTCAGAAATGAGCTCTGCTACAACACAATCATTGACGGGCACTCCGAGGCCCGTCGCTGATTAGATGAATCGCTGACGGGCGAACACGGGCCCGTCAGCGATGGTCACGCACTGGAGGAGACGTACAACTTCTACTGACGGGCACAAAAAAGACCCGTCAGTAGAAGTGGGAATGGAATGCCAACCTGGTCTCTCCACTGACACGAAGCTTCACTGACGGGCACATTATAATTCACCCGTCAGTGATGGTTGCCATTCCGCTGACGGGTAACCTAGTGCCCGTCAGTAGAAGTCAGAACGGAGGTCCACCCTGGCTTCTCCACTGACACATACCTACACTGACGGGCGAGTTAAACATGCCCGTCAGTGATTGTTGGATTTATACTGACGGGTGCCGCAGTGCCCGTCAGTGAAGGTGTGCCCCCAGGAATGCCTCCGTGGCATGCTTATCACTGATGGGTGTGTTATGTAGGGCCCGTCAGTGAAAGTGTCTGTGACTATAAATTGTGCTTGGCAGCGCCTGCAGCTGGCTGTTGAGCTCGCGCGCCTCAAACGGCCAGCTGTAAGCTCCGGCCATTTTCTGCCTCCTTCCTCCCCTTTTTTTGCCAATTTTCCTTAGCCTCCTCCATCTTCTCTCCCTTTAGCCTCCTCCCCCTCCTCTCTCCCTCCTCCTCTCTACCTCCTCCTCTAGATCTAGATCTAGATCTAGATCAATCTTGTCCCTCCTCCTTAATTTGCAACCCTTTTTCCCTCTCTCTCTCCCCCCTCCCTCTCCCTCCCTCCCTCCTCAATCTATATCTAGATTTCTTTTAACCCCCCTACTCCTCTCCACCCATTTTCTCTCCTCCCCTCCTCTCCCCTCCCCTCCTCTCTCTCGAGTCCGCTCCTTGACGGCCCTAGCTAGCGAGCTCTCTTTGGTACGATGTAGTACATGAAAGAAAAGAATAAATTTTGTATTTGTTCTATTAATTTGGACTATAATCAATCAGTTTGTTGTTGTAGGGATCGATGGATCGAAGTTGGATGTACGACGAAAGGGTAACACGGAGTTTCGTCAATACTCTGAATGGGTTTCTAGATGTGGCCGAGGAAGATAGGGAGAAAAAGGGTGCGAACAAGATGTGTTGTTTGTGTTCTGTATGCAAGAACACGATAATGTTCAGGGAGAGAGGCATGCTGCAGCTACACTTGTTGACTAAAGGTTTCATGAAAGGTTATACACGTTGGACAAGTCACGGTGAGGAGGAGACAGAAATTTTAGCTACTCGTGAATGTTTAGAAGAAGAGGCCATACATGGAGACGCAGAAGAAGATGAAGACCATATTTCGGAATGTAGGGATGACTTGACGGGGGAGGCGGGGAACAATTTGGCTGAAATGTTGAGGGACAGTCACATGGCGGACCAGGTGGTCGAAGACCCCGAGGATGAAAAAGAGGTCGCAAAGTTTGCGAAACTGATGGAAGACTCGACAAAACCGCTGTATCCCACCTGCGATCCTGAGCACACGCGTCTGTCAGTCACGCTAGAACTTCTAAGGATCAAGGCAGCCCACAACTGTCCGGACGCAAGCTTCGATGAGACGCTGGCTTACCTCGCGACGGTTTTTCCAAAGGAGAACGTGTTGCCTACGAGCACCGAGGAAGCCAAGAAGGTGGTCTGCCCACTTGGGTTGGATGTAGAGAGACTCCACGCTTGTCGAAACGACTGCATTATTTATCGCAGGGAGTATAGAGAGCTGCACAAATGTCCGGTGTGCAACACATCTCGATATAAGCGCGGCAGAAACCAAGACGATGACGAGGAAGAAGTGACGAGTGGTGCCCCTGCAAAGGTTGTATGGTACCTTCCAGTCCTCCCCCGTCTGAAGCGTTTATTCGGTAACAAGAAGGAGGCAAAGCTGATGCGTTGGCACGAAGAGGGGAGAAGAAAGGACGGGGTGTTGAGACACCCAGCCGATGCTTGTCAGTGGAGGGCAATCGACGCCGAATACCCAGATTTCGATAGTGATCCGAGGAATATCAGGTTCGGTATGAGTACGGACGGAATAAATCCATTCGGCAACATGAGCAGCAGACACAGCACATGGCCCGTTTGTTCTTTGGATCTATAACCTCCCTCCATGGTTGTGCATGAAGCGGAAGTACATGCACCTGTCTATTCTCATTCAAGGGCCAAAACAACCTAGAATGGATCTTAACGTGTATCTACAGCTACTGAAGGACGAACTAGCTACGCTGTGGGAAGAAGGGGCTCAGGTCTGGGACGCGGACAGAGAAGAGTTCTTCACTCTGAAAGGCCTGTTGTTCACAACGATGCAAGATTACCCCGCGTACGGGAATAATGCGTGTCAGTGCACCAAAGGATACGAGGCATGTGTTAGGTGCATGAAAGAAACGACGAGTGTTTTCTTAGAGGGCTCTAGAAAAATCATGTTCATGGGACACCGAAGGTGGCTGACCATGAACGACCCATGGAGAGAGGACACGGAAAGGTTCGACGGAACAAAAGAAATCCGTCCAAAGCCTCGCGAGAAGACCGGACAAGAAATCTATGATCTCTTGAATGAAATGGATGAAGTTGAGCCAGGGAAAGGAAAGAAACAACCGTCGGTAAAGGGCATCTGGAAAAGAAAATCTGTTTTCTGGGAACTGCCTTACTGGCCTCACCTAGACACACGTCACAGCATTGATGTAATGCATGTTGAGAAAAATATCTGCGACAACTTGCTAGGTCTCTTGCTCAATATTCCGGACAAGACAAAGGATGGGCCGAAGGCACGAGCAGACATGCAACATATGAATATAAGACCTGAGCTGTGGGCAACCAGAGAAACGACCAAAACGGGGAAGAATGGTATTAGAGTCAAGACCAGCTGTCCTGCTGCCTGCTACACTCTTAGTAGGGACGAGCTCCATAGGTTTTGTGAATGCCTCTATGGTGTCAAAGTTTCTTCAGGTTATTTCGCGAACATCCGAAAACTTGTTGACATGAAGACTCACCGACTGATTGGCATGAAGTCTCATGACTGCCATGTGATGATCACACAGATACTGCCTGTCGCAATTAGAGGTATCATGGAGCCAGGTGTCCGCAAGACGATCACGGATCTTTGTAACTTCTTCAACACTATCTGTCAGAAGTCAATCACGGTGCAACGCTGCCTAAAACTGATGGCCGAGATCACTGTCATACTATGCGAACTTGAGATGTATTTCCCTCCAGCATTCTTCGATGTCATGGTACATCTCATGATCCATATCGTCCCGGAGATACTGGACCTCGATCCCGTGTTTTTGCACAACATGTACCCGTTTGAAAGGTACAACGGGGTTATCAAGCGCTACGTTCGTAACAGAGCGTATCCGAAAGGTAGCATCATCCAAGGCTATGTTACCGAAGAGGGCGTCGAGTTCTGCACGGATTACATGCGTGATCAGAAACCTATAGGCGTTCCAGTTTCGCGGCACACAGGCAGGCTCGATGGTAAAGGTGCGATCGGGCATAAAAATTTACATGTGTATCGATCGGAAAGATCAGATGACTACAACAGAGCACATTTCGTGGTGCTGCAACACTTGGCTGTGGTACGGCCTTATATTCAGATCCACATGAAACAGTTGCGCGAAGCGAATCCGAAAAAGGGCATAGTTGCGCTCACGAAAGAACATAACGCAAAGTTCTCCCGGTGGCTAAAGGACTACTGGTACGAAAGGGAGCCGACAAATAGAGAAGAAGAAACCGTCCGAATATTGTCACAAGAACCGATAGCAAAGTTGTCACGTGGCAATCGTATGATATCAACGGATACACATTCTATACCAAGGCTCAAGACCGGCGCAGTACGTACCAGAACTGCGGTGTAACGCAGGAGTCTAGAACTGGTCATCATGGCAAGAAGTGTAGGTACTACGGCGTGATCGAAGAGATCTGGGAACTTGACTACACCGTGACCAAGATCCCCATGTTTCGTGTCAGATGGACGAAAGACGTCAGAATCGAAGATATGAACACCAGTACCATGGTGATACCTCCACCGATCCCTATGGAATCACGACAAGTCAAATCAATCAGTCCCAAGGATGAGCCATGGATATTAGCCAAACAGCTCGCCCAAGTATTCTACATAACAGATCCAAAGAATAAGAAGTGCGTTGTCGTGAGGAAAGGGAAAAGGAGTATTGTCGGAGTCGATGGTGTAGTTGACGAAGAGGACTACGACCAGTTCGACGATCCGGACACAGAAGAAGAAGATGTTGATGATCGAACGAGTAAGAGGCACAAAAGTTCTCAGGATGCGTGCCCATACATAAGACGCAGCCACGACGAAGGCCTGACGTATACCACCAAGAAGATCAGAAGTACTATTGAGAAGCGTGTCGAAGACGATGAAATCTAGGTTTCCGATCAATTCAGAACGAACCACAATATGTAATAATATCATTTTAGTGAATTGAATGGTTACTATATCATATATGCTGCATCTATGCTCTAAGTCCACGCCGAAAACCCAAGAATTAGCCCATAAGTCCACTGCGCAAACCATAAAATCAGCCCTTATTTTCACCCTCTAAATCTCCGCAAACATAGAGGACATACTACCAAACTCCCAAAGCCCTCAAATTCTCCAGATAGACATGTATTTTTTTGGTTTTATACTAAATGTAAATGGAACCTTGGTTATTCGACAATGCCTCAACTCAACTCAGGGTCTCTTATTTGATTCACATTATTCGTAAAACGTAGGTACCATCAAATAAATATAATTTTAATATGAATACCATCCGGAACATACGGAAAAAACCATCCGGAACATATTGAACAACCATCCGGAACTTCCGGAACAAACGTCCGGAAGAGATTTAGCAAGAAACCCTAGGACAACTATCACTCACGGGCGGGTCAAAAACACCTGTCAGTGAAGATACATGGCTTTCCCCCTGAACTCATCATCTCTCACGGGCGCTAGAGGAAGACCCATCAGTGGAAGTTTGTTTTCACTGACGGGTGGTCTCATATGTGCCTGTCAGTGGAAATGTGGGATATTTTCACTCACGGGCGATTATGTTTTGCCCGTCAGCGGTGATGTCATACTATATAAGCTTGGACTTAGCAAAATTTTCATCCATTCGCCCGCGCGTTCTATTCGAACCAGCCGCGAGCCCCCGTGCCCTACCCCGTCGCCAGGCTGCCGCGCCACCGTCCGAGCACCCGTCCACGCCACCGCCGCCATCGTTCCGTGCCCCCGTCCGCACCGGCCCCCTCTTCCACCGCCGCCGGTGAGCTCCTCCACCGCGCAACCTCCTCCGCCGCTGGGTTACTCCTCCACCACCGCAAGCTCCTCCGCCGCCGGGCTCCTCCTCCACCACCGCAAGCTCCTCCGTAGCCGGGTCCCCTCCTCCACCGTGCAAGCTTCTCCGCCGCCGGCCCCCTCCTCCATCCCCCCCCACCGCCGGCCCCCTCCTCCATCCCCCCAACTGCCTCCCTCCGGTGAGCCCCTCCTCCTACACTTCTATCTCAATTTTTTTATTTCAATTTTTTAAGTTGAACAAATTTCATCACTGACTGATTTCTTTATCAATACTAGTAAGGAGTGTTGCTATAAATTAAAGAAAACAATGTTAAATACTTACAAGACTATTTACTTTATTAAATTGAGATGTTGTTCTGTGTTTCTTTAGAGGGGTAAAGATAAATAATGTGAATATGTGTATATTACTAACATTCAGTCAAGAGTTAACAGGAGGGGAGAAATGTGAATGTATCCGAAAGCTTCGTGGAGTGAATGTTTCGAAGCTATGTGGAGTGATGTATGGATTTTTTGGTGGATGATTTCGAAGAGTGATGTAATGATAACTAGTGAATGTTTTCAGTTTAGCGTTCATGGAGTTTTTTATATGTTGACAGGGAGTATTTCTGCGATTCCAAGCAGTACCTGTTATGTCATTTTGATATATAAGCTTTCGTCTTGTTTATAGCTAGAGGCATAATTGCAGAATTGCTAGCTCCTCAATGTATTGTGAAGTTTCTTGGCTAGAGTTTGTAAAGAAGTAACAAAAAGAAGACGTGATGTTCATCACTTTGGGAACCATCAGCAAAGAGCTAAAGAGAAGGGCTTGCCAATATCGGAGTTTGTCGGCGTGGAGACGCCTCTAGCGGTGATCCGGCGGGACCCCCTTTGGGATTCGGCCGGGGGCGCAATAGGGTTCTTCTTGCGAGCCGGTTACGGATCGTGGAAAAGGTGGGTTTGATGCAGGAGACACAGAGATTTGTCCAGGTTCAGGCCACCCGGAGGTGTAATACCCTACGTCCTGTTCTTGGTGATGTGTTTTGTATTGATCCGATTGAGGTTACCGAGGTGTTCCTCCTTACAAGAGATTGGCTATTCTTCTGGCATAAAATGCCTAGAGCTCAAAAGAGTCCAACCCAAAAAACTTCAACCCTTTGCATGGCCTGGGAACTCCCCTTATATAGCCGGGGGTTCACCACAGTGGCCAAGGGATGCTGCAGATGATGTCGTGGGCGTCAAGAAGCCGCTCACCTTTCCGTTTAATGCGCTGCGCCGCCTTTCGCGCCGGACGCCACCCCGCCATGCTTCCGGACAGGGGCCCTGACATCTTTATGCCCGGTGGGTCCCGCGAAAGGAGACTTACCGGGCTTCTTCTGACCGAGTGGGTGAAACATCCGCTCCTGGGCCCCGGGTGCCAGCGACCGACCGCGCCGCGGGACGCGCGGTGATTTGACCCAAAGCGGGCAAAAAAGGTTGACAGTGACACGGGTGCGCGGGGCGGCGCACCCGGTCGGTCAACAACCCTGTCAGACGGACCCATCCCTTGGCAGGGGTTATGGCAAAAAGGGATTTGCCCTGCGCGGATGGGACCCGGCCTGACCGATATCATGCCCGCATAGGGCTTAGCATTTAATGCCCGAATGACAGGCATTAAATGCCTCTGCCGGGGCTGAGGCTTGCGGGGGAAGCCAAACACTGCAGCGGCGCGCCCGGAGGAGGGCCCCACAGGGGGACCCCACGACCCCCGAGCGCTCCGATCCCGAGCGGCCCCTTCGGCTCCCAAGGGGCGCCAGCTGCCCCGGGCTGTCCCAGGGCGACCCCGAGCACTCGGGGGAGCACTCGCCGGAGGGTCGCTCGGGGCCCCTTATGGGGGAAGCACCAGGGAGTCTGCTCGAGGACTCGACCGAGCACTCCCCTGGGCCCCACGCTTCGCGGGACGCCGGGCGCTCGGGAAAGGAGCCCCGAGCGCTTCCTCGATTCTTGAGCCAAGGACCTTAAGGAGCCCAAGGCCCTTTCTAGATTGTTCGCCAGGACGCGGTGCTCGGGGAAAGCCCCCGAGCACCTAGGTTAGACCGCCGGGCCCACTTACTGCTGCGGCGGGGTCCTCACCGACCCGGTCGCCACGTGTCTCGCCCTGCGGCCTCTGATTGGCCTCCGCCGGCGGTTCGGGGGACCCTGGGCCCCATTCCGCCGACAGAGTTGCTTCACCATGATCTTACAATTTCTTGCCATCAATACGTTGTGATAGTTGTGCTATTTATACTTTTTAAAGAGATGCTTGTGCATTTATATTAACATCAATAAAACAAAAATGTGCACACTATATAGCTTTTCTGTATTTGTATCCATGCAGCCTGAAAGGTATATGATGCGTCAAAGTTGCCTCCCTGTGATGGCATAACCTGCTGGCGTGTGGTGCTTACTTTTATGATCTTATTAAGCGGCGATAGCTGTAATTTTGCAATGAGTTACATACCGCAGGTAATATTCTGTTGTGAATGGTGAAAGATGATTGCTCCTGACCTGTCTAATGCAGGTTGCACTGTAATGGAGGATATCTGACACAATTGGAATTATGTGTGTGCGTCTAGAAATATAATAAGATGTCCTAATTGCCCTTGTTCCAATCATCAATTTCTGTAGGCAGATTCCACGTGGGTGGCAGCATGGCACTTGATTTTCAATATACTAGTATATAGCATATAGAGTTATGAAATATTGATACCAATGACATGTATGCCCGTATGGATTTTTTGATTGTTTGCTTTGAGAGAAAGATGTGTTCTGAGGATGTGTGGATTGGTTGGCTACTAGTTCAGTTCAAGTGTTTAGCTGTTCAAAGACATATTGTTCATTGCTCTTTTTTTGTAGATGTCTGAACCTGATGAAAATAGTGAAAATTGAGATATTTTCAAGTCTATCTTCTCTATTATGGGTTGTTTGGAAAACTAAAAGTGTTGCTTCGAACTGTCATTTGCTGATAGGTGGGCCCTTGTTTCAGTTTCTTAATATATCAGAAAATGGACTCGTCGCCAACCCGGGAAGTAGCCCGCGTAGATGATGACAGCGCGGCACCCTAGACGTGGCAGCCCCTATTGACGCCCCGCTCCTAACCGATCAAACATCCCCTGAGCCAGCCGGTGAACCTGCCGTCGAGGCGGGGAATGTATCTTCGGCACCTGAAATAGCCATGGTGCGAGATGAAGAGAGTGCGTCTGGCTCGTCAGACGCTTCTCGATCAAGCGAGTCAGGGTCAGAGGAACAGGAGGCGCCGAAGCCGTCGTCAGCAGCAGAGAAGCCGAAGAGACAGTACAACCCTAGAGGAGGGAACTAGCTGACGAACGAGACATTCGTCGTCACTCGGGTCGGCGTAACAGGTGTTCCTGCAAGTCCAGAGAAGGCTGCGAAGTCGTTCAGCAACACATGCGGGTGCATCGTCCGCGAGCATGTCAGGATCACATGCCAGGACTTCAAGAAAATGACGGACGGCCAGAAAAAAGGTCCTCTTTGACAAGCTCTGGGATAAGTATGCTATCCCAGAGGCTGACAAGGAAAGCGTCCGAAGAAAAGCAGAGAGCATCATGTGTGCTGCGCTAAGGACATGGCGATATGAAGCAACGAAACTGCTAGACGCCGATTTCGATACTGTAATCAAATAGAAATGGCCAAAGGTAGAACTCGAGCACTGGGAGGAGTTCGTTGCGGACAAGAAGAGTGATAAATTCAAGGAGAAGAGTCGCCGGGCGAAGGAGCTGCGCGTGAAGAACAAATTCCCCCACCATCTTGGCAGCCGAGGTGTTCCTGGGAAGAGACCGATCTGGGAGAAAGAGGACGCTGCGCTGATAGCGGCTGGGAAACCGGTTCCCTTCACCGATATCGAGCAGGAACGCGCCCAGATCTGGATGAGGGTGCACACAGTTTCGGACCCAGGCACTGGGACTCCTATGATCACGGACCCTGAGCTTCAGGCGGTCTCCGAAAGATTGGTAAAATCTAAATCCGATGTCTTCTTCGAATATACTGTTGTGTTTCCAGTTCGCTAACGGTCCGTACGTTGTGCCGTTTACGTTGCAGAGGCAGCTGTCCCAGCAGCCTGCCAGCTCCCAGGAATCCGTCCAGAGCCAGAGGTGGGAAGACCATCTCTCGAAGGCTCTAGGGACGAGGGAGAAGACAGGGCGTGTCCGAGGGATCGGGAGCGGGGCTATCTGGAACGCAGTGTTTCCCCAGGACCGCGAGGCTGCCCGCCAGAGGAGGAGAGGAAGGCAAACATCTCTAATGCAAGAGATGATAAGGGCAGCCCAGGAGGCTGGCAAGTTGGCGGCCCAAGAATTTATGGCGTCTAGAGGCTACGATGCGTCTCGGCCACCTGTCCATCCTCATGGACATCAGGGCTCCTATCCTGCTGGATGGAGTAGCTGCGCCTTGGCCTCCGACAATGCCCTCGAGTCGCCAAGTCCCGTCGAAGACATCGCTGTAAGTTTTGTTGCGACCATGAATCACTTATATGAGGGCTCTAATTAATAGAATTATGCAGATAACAATGCTCTAATTCGACACATTGTTTATTATGCAGGACCCCATGAAATGCCACCTCACAATCCCTTTGTCTGGCGTGAAGAAGACGGTTGCACACGGCCTAGTCTTCCCAACGGCGGAGGGCGCGACATGCCACAACGTTGCAATACCTTCCCACATGGCGAAGGTGCAGGTGGACCGCGTCGTCGCCGAGTTTAGTGACGTCGCAGTCCCTGTCGCCCCTGAAGAGGATGTCACGAAGCTAGGAGACTGCAAGGGGTACTACATCCTGTGGCCGAAGAGCTAGATAACTATCCTCGGGGTGTCCTCTCCTAGTACGTCAACTATCCCCTCTCCATCAGCCGGAGCCGGCCCGTCTCCGCTCGGTGTGTGCAGGACGCAGGTTTCGTTCGATGATCGGGACGATGATCTTGCCGGGTAGCAGCACACGGCGATCCTTCCATCCCAGGAGGAGGAGCAACCCAAGAAGGACTCGCTGCCCCGTGAAAAGCGCACCAAGCATCGCCATGACCCGAGCCGGAGAGGAAAGAAAAAGACCACATAGGTGGGGCGGCACCGCTGCAAAGGAGGCAAGCAAGGAAAGCAAGAAGAAGGCCTTATCCTTCCAGACATCTGCCAAAACCATCAAGAAGCCTCGACGAATAGTGTACGAGGCAGGTGAGCCCTTGCTCCCAGATGATGAGGTGCAGAGGTTGCCCACACAGATGAAACTGCTCCATGACACGATCATGATGAGGGCACGGAATCGGGATGATTATGTGCAACACTTTAAGGTCGAGGTGCCTAAAGATTTCGGTTTCTTCCTGGACAGACAGCATGACACCTTCGACATCATTTTGAAGATATATTTAATTTGTTCAACCTCTTCCGGCTCGACACCATGCTCATCAGGCTATGGGCGCTTTACCAAGCCCAAGAGTCTAGGCGTCTGCCCAACTGCACTTTTGGAATAATCGATCCGGTCATCATGAACGAGTACTATATACGAGAAGCAAAGCAGGTCCTAACAAATTTTATCACCGCGTCATTGATATACCATAAGGATAAGGACTACTTGCTCATGCCATACAACCCCCTGTAAGTTACTTACTAGCGTTCCTAGTTTGCTTTTCTTAATCACGTATCTCCGTCTGTTTATATTCCTTTGTTACTTTTTACGCAGCGACCACTGGATCCTCATCGTCATCCACAAGCCTTCCAGAATGATATACTATTTTTGATTCCCAAAGAAGTGCCAAGCGGGACTTCTCAGGAATTAAGGAAGTTCTGGAAGACGCCTTTTGGGAATACAACTTGCGGGGGGAGCAGAGAGCAAGAGCAAGAAGCTGAGCCACAAATTCAACTTCCCTTGCAGGCAACAACCGAAAAATAGTGTTACATGTGGGTATTACGTTTGCGCTCACATAGACGCGTTCGTCATATCCCACAACCCGCAGTGGAACCAGGACCACTTCAATAACTTCATACACGACCTGGCCGATGAAAAGTACGACTAGAGGAAGGACTTTGCCCGCATCCAGAAGACCTTCGCGTACGTCATCCACAACGAAGTCATTTGGCCAAGCGGAGATTTCTACGCGGGAGTCTAATTACCCCCTTCCCGCCGCCCTGCAAGTACTAGCGAGTGTCGTAGACGTAGATTAGTAGGGCTAGTGAGAATAAACATTGTTAAATTCAATTGTTTGTCGTTTTATTCGTTGTAAACTTGTTTTTATATGTGTATTTACTATTTGTGATATTAATTTGGTATATGTGATTCATATTTCTGATATTAAATGTTATATATGCTTAATATTTGTCATATTAATTGCTGTATATTCTTCATATTGCCTTTCCAGAAATAATTTTATAAGAAAAGTGTGATCATACTTTCACTGACTGGCACACAAAACGCACATGTCAGTGGAAAGACTAACCACTGACGGGCGTATAATAATTGCCCGTCAGTGAAAAGCACTGTCAGGATGTTGCCAGGCACCCTGCACTGCACTCTGCTGACGGGCTGGTTGCGCCCGTTAGTGAAAGTTAACAACGCCACGTCAGTGAAAGTGGAACTTCCACTGACGTGACGTTACTGACGGGTGAGGAACCCGTCAGCGGTGGACTTGTAGCGCCCGTCAGTGAAGATGTGTTCTGAGGTAGTGTCTCTCGAAACTTTGATTTCTAACTTTACTAGCGTGGCCATCTATCGCTACTTGAAGATCCATGTCCATGCCTCCATTGAGAACTGTACTGTGTCAATGCCATGGCACTTCTGCAACGACTCACGCACCTAAGAGCGACGCATCAACCACGATCAATCATGCCACAACGTTCCACGGTAACGTGTGCGCCTCAATCCCGCCTTAAGCTGCAGCGAGGCAACGACCCATGCACCTAAGAGTGACGCATCCGCCGCGATCAACCACGTGACAACTTTCTGCGGTGACTTGTGCACCCCAATCCTGCATTAGGTTGCAGCGAGCCAACCCTTTGTGACATACTAGCCATGTCGCCAGAATGTTGTGTTGCACCAGCAAGCACTTTGTCGCCTCACCCTATACTGCCGCTAGGCCCTTGGCGAGCCGTCCAAGGCCTACTCGTCAGATGCCACTAAGTCAAGGCAGAGATCAAGGCGAGATACGTCCAGTGTTGATACTTCAGCCCGCGAGGATGCTAAACCACATGGGCTGCTTCCTGTTACCGTTGTCTCTCTGCAACTCGACAGACGGTGTACCTATGTCATAAATCCACCCTTCTCATAACTCATACAAACGTGTCACCAAGTATCGTAACACAGCGAGGAGTTGTGAATTGCCAGTCTTTCAAAAAGATGACCAAAACTAATTCGAGAGATAATGAAATAGTAGGAGAATATATGTTCTTATTGAACAAAACTTTACAATAAACCTCAAGTGACTACGTTCGTCACACAGTCGATGAGTTTTTTCGAAGGGAATATGGTACGAAGTACCATCAGGTTATTACATAGATAAATATAGCCCATATCTAAGCATGGGATAGAAGGTGTGGCGACATGCCATGCCTGGGAGTTCTCACCAAACTTGATACACTCAGAGGAAGGGCGGGAAAGCATGGTGACATGCTGCACCTAGGCGTATTGGGCTATGTTCATGGCAAATGCTAAAAGAAGTAGCTTATCTTCACCCTCTCACTACCTCAGGAAATAGCACCACTGATGGGCGCAAAACGGGACATCTCTGACGGGTTTCGAGCCCATCAGCAAGCTCTTGTCAGTGGAAGTAAACTTCTATTGACGGGTACACCGCTCGTCAGTAGATATATACCTTCACTGACGGGTGCACGGAGCCCGTCAGTGGAAAGCCGTCCAGCGCTGCCCTGGCCGCATCTCGAGTCCGCTTTCACTGACGAGCGATAATAGCTCGCCCGTCAGCGGTGTCTCTTTTCTCTGACAGGTATATTGGAAGTGCCCATCAGAGAAAGTCTTATCACACTTTTTTTAAATATTAAGCAATTAGTATCTGAATATAGCAATTAGTATTCATATCTGAATATAGCAATATGAGCAATTAGTATTCATATCTGAATATAGCAATTAGCATCACAAATATTAAGCATATATATCAATTAATATCACAAATATTAAGTGCACATATAAAGCAAGTTTACAACGAATTAAAACGACAAACAAATGAATTTAACAATGTTTATTCTCACTAGCCCTACTAATCTACGTCTACGACGCTTGGCTAGTACTTGCAGGGCGGCGGTAAGCGGGTAATTGGAGTCCCGCGTAGAAATCGCCGCTTGGCCAGATGACTTCATTGTTGATGATGTACGCGAAGGTCTTTTGGATGTGGGCAAAGTCCTTCCTCCAGTCGTACTTATCGTCGGCCAGGTCGTGTATGAAGTTATTGAACAGATCCTGGCTCCACTGCGGGTTGTGGGATATGACGAACGCATCTATGTGAGCGCAGACGTAGTACCCACATGTAACGCTATTTTCTGGCTGTTGCCTGCAAGGGAAGTTGAATTTGTGGATCAGTTTCTTACTCTTGCTTTCTGCTCCTCCCCCTCGCAAGTTGTATTCCCAAAGGCGGCTTCCAGAACTTCCTTAATTGCTGAGTAGTCCCGCTTGGCACATCTTTGGGAATCAAAATAGTATATCATTCTGGAAGGCTTGTGGATGACAATGAGGATCCAGTGGTCGCTGCGTAAAAAGTAACGAAGGAATATAAACAGACGGGGATACGTGCTTAAGAAAAGTAAACTAGGGACGGTAGTAAGTAACTTTCGGGGGGTTGTAGGGCATGAGCACGTAGTCCTTGTCCTTATGGAATATCAATGACTTGGTGATGAAATTTGTTAGGACCGGCGTCGCTTCTCGTAGATAGTACTCGTTCATGACGACAGGATCCAGTATTGCAAAGGTGCAGTTGGGCAGACGCCTAGACTCTTGGGCTTGGTAAAGCGCCCACAGCCTGATGAGCATGGTGTCGAGCCAAAAGAGGTTGAACAAATTAAAGATATCTTCAAAATTGATGTCGAAGGTGTCATGATGACTGTCCAGGAAGAAACTGAAATCTTTTGGTACCTCGACCTTAAAGTGTAGCTCATAATCGTCCCGATTCCGTGACCTCATCATGATCATGTCATGGAGAAGTTTTATCTGTGCGGGCAACCTCTGCACCTCATCATCCGGGAGTAAGGGCTCGCCTGCCTCGTACACTAGTCATCGATCATTCTTTACAGTTTTGGCAGATGTCTGGAAGGATAAGGTCTTTTTCTTGCTCTCCTTGCTTGCCTCCTTCGCAGCGGTGCCGTCCCGTCTATGTGCCCTTTTTCTTTTCCTCTCTGGCTCTGGAGATGAGGCCCTCTTGCTTCCTGTCAATGCTTCGCCCACTGTGGCATTGAGCGTGCTTGGAGATAAGACCGTCTTTCCTGCTGCCTTCGGGTCGTGGTGTTGCTTGGAGCGCTTTTCACGGGGCGACGAGTCCATCTTGGGTTGCTCCTCCTCCTGGGACGGAAGGATCGTCGTGTCTTGATGCCCGGCAGGATCATCGTCCCGATCATCGAACGAAACCGGCATACTGCACAGGCCGAGCGGAGACGGCCCGGCTCCGGCTGACGGAGAGGGGATGGCTGACGTACTAGAAGAGGACACTGCGGGGATAGTTATCTGGCTCTTCGGCCACAGGATGTAGTACCCCTTGCAGTCTCCTAACTTTGTGACATCCTCTTCAGGGGCGACAGGGACTGCGACGTCACTGAACTCGGCGATGACGCGGTCCACCTGCACCCTCGCCATATGGGAAGGTATAGCTACGTTGTGGCATGTCGCGCCCTCTACTGTTGGGAATACTAAGCCATGTGCAACCGTCTTCTTCACGCCGGGCAAAGAGATAGTGAGATGGCATTTCATAGGCCCCTGCATAGTAAAGGTACCCATTGTTATCCGCACTATGCTGTGAATTAAAACCCTCATACAAGTGATACATTGTGGCGAGGAAGCTTACAGCGATGTCTTCGACGGGACTTGGGGACTCGGGGGCGACGTCGGAGGCTGAGGCGCAGCTACTCCATCCAGCAGGATAGGAGCCCTATTGTCCATGAGGATGCACAGGCGGACGAGATGCATCGCGAGCGGCGTTGTAGCCTCTGGACGCTAAAAATTCTTGCGCCGCCAGCTTGCTAGCCTCCTGGGCTGCCCTTATCATCTCTTGCATAAGAGATGTTTGCCTTCCTCTTCTCCTCTAGCGGGCAGCCTCGCGGTCTTGAGGAAATACTTCGTCCCATATAGCCCCACTCCCGATCCCTCAGACACGCCCTGTCTTCTCCCTTGTTTCTAGAGCCTTCGAGAGATGGTCTTCCCACCTCTCACTCTGGACGGAGTCCTGGGAGCTCTCTGGCTGCTGGGACAGCTGCCTCTGCAAGGGAAATGGCACAACGTACGGGCCGTTAGCGTATTGGAAGCACAACAGTATATTTGAAGAAGACATTGGGTTTAGATCATACCAAACGTTTGGATACCGCCTGAAGCTCGGGGTCCGTTATAATTGGTGACCAGTGGCTGGGTCAGAAACAGTGTGTGCCCTCATCCAAATCTGGGCGCGTTCCTGCTCGATATCGGTGAAGGGAACCGGTTTGCCAGCCGCTATGAGCGCGGCGTCCTCTTTCGCCCAGATCGGTCTTTTCCCAGGGACACCTCGGCTGCCAAGGTGGTAGGGAAATTTATTCTTCGCGCGCAGCTCCTTAGCCCGGCTGCTCTTCTCCTTGAATGCATCGCTCTTCTTGTCAGCAATGAACTCCTCCCAGTGTTCGAGTTCTATCTTTGGCCATTTAGTTTTAACTACAGTTTCGAAATCGGCGTCTAGCAGCTTTGTTGCTTCATATCGCCATGTCCTTAGCGCAGCACACATGATGCTGTCGGCTTTCTGCTGCACTCTTTCCTTGTCAGCCTCTGGGATAGCGTATTTATCCCAGAGCTTGTCGAACATGACCTTTTTCTAGGCGTCCGTCATTTTCTTGAAGTCCTGGCATGTGATCCTGACATGCTCGCGGACAATGCACCCGCAGGTATTGCTGAACGACTTTGCAGCCTTCTCAGGACTTGCAGGAACACCTGTTACACTGACTCGAGTGACGACGAATGTCTCGTTCGTCAGTTGGTTGCCACCTCTAGGGTTATACCGTCTCTTCGACTTCGATGTTGCTGACGACGGCTCCGGCGCCTCCTGTTCCTCCGATCCCGACTCGCTAGACCGAGAAGCATCTGACGAGCCAGACGCACTCTCTTCATCTCGCGCCATGGGAGGTGCAGGTGCCGAAGGTACATTCTCCAGCGACTCGACGGCAGGTTCACTGGCCGGCTCGGGGGCTGTTTGATCGGTTAGGAGCGGGGTGCCAGTAGGGGCCGCCACGTCTAGGGGCGCCGCCATGCCATCATCTACGTGGGCTAGCTCCCGGGTTGGCGAAGAGTCCATTTCCGATATATTAAGAAACTTGAAAAATGAAAACCATGTATCAGAACAAGTAACTAGAAAATGAAAACTAGAAATTTGCTCACTGCTCACTGCTCAATGCAAAAATTCAGAAACCAACGCATACATATATGACAAAACATTGCTGATTGCACATGTCCAACGACAACTTAAAACATATAAATCAATTTGGAACAGCAGCCTAAACCAGCATCCCACAGGACATGTAAATCAATTTGTAACACAACACAGAATCCACAACAATATGTTAGATATGTCAGAGCGCATGGGTGTTTTCTTGTACTTGGGCACCTCGGTGATCAGCTTGTCGTAGGTGGCCTGGTCTAACAGCAACGCGTTGTTCACCTTCTCCTTTTGCTTACCCTTGCTCTACTTCTGCATCCCGCCCAAAGCACCACAACACAGAATCCATGAGAATTAAATCGTGAGAGAAGAGAACAACCAAAAGTACTCATACGTAGAAAACATTCAATATGTTACCAAAAGCTTGGTAACATGACATTCATACAGCAAATGACCAATAGTTCATTTTCATCACACAATAAATAAGATAGACAAGAAATATTTTGCCTCTTAAGCAAATTATTTTGCCTTTTAACAGTAAGCAGTTTTATGTTGATATAACTCATGAATAATGAGCTGTCACCATGCTTTCTAAGATATATGTACCTTGTATGAAAGTTTTTTGATTAGCAGAGATTAATCTATTAGCACATTTACCCAACCTACTACTGGTAGGTTCAATACTGTTCCATACAGACAAAAATGCGACATAGCTATAAGAAAACAAACGCCATCTTCACATAGAAACCACTTTGCCAGTTCCGAATCAAACATATACAGAACAGGCATATATGTAGAGATTACGACATCCTGCAAAGTTTGCAGAGATTACAACATGATCCAATAGATTCAGTTTGCAATGGTTTCCTAAGATGCAATTTTAGGTGCATAACTGCATATATTCATCACCAGTGACAACGTTTTTCCCAAGATGCAATTCCTTGGGAGGCATGATGAAGACATATTGAAAGGAATTACAGTAGATAAAGACTTTCACAAACATAGATCACGTACGATATGGTCACCACGAGATGCTCTCATCCCAATTCAGGAGCAATGTTTAGTGCACAAGTACAGGCCTCAAATTTGTCCCCAGTTTACCCAGATCTTCTTGGAGGTGCTTACCCTGGGAGAACAGCGTCGAGGAGGAGAGGAAGAGAGGATGGGGAGAACGGTGGCTGGAGAGGGGGCTCGGGGCAGCCGCGCAGGGCGTCGGGGCGGCGGCCGGCGGTGCGGGGGCTTGGGGTGGCCGCGCGGGGCGTCAGGGCGGCGGCCGGCGGTGCGGGGGCTTGGGACGGCAGCGCGGGGGCTCGGGGCGATGGCACGAGGGCTCGGGGCGACGGCGCGGGTGCTCGGGGCGGCGCGGCAGCCTGTCGGCAGAATTAGGGCTCGCGGCTGGTTCAAATTTAGAACGCGCGATGAAGGCAAAATTTCGCGAAGTACTATCTTTATAGCACCGGTCGAATCTCCACTAACCAGCATACTTGAGACGCCCATCAGTGAGACTACTTCCACTGACGGGCCCATAAGACGTCGCCCGTCAGTGGAGAGTAAGCACTTCCACTGACGGGTGAGTGCGACGGTGCCCATTAGTGGAAGTTTGTGGACAAGGGGCGCTTAAGTACTTCCACTGACGGGCCCGTAGAGCTGTGCCCGTCAGTGAAAGTTTATGGACAAAGGGCAATGTTCTTCCACTGACAGGCATTCACATGGTGCCCGTCAGTGTAATTCTTTAGGGTTTTTTGCTTGTTTTCCTGAGTCCAGTTTTGTGGAGATTTCTAGTTTTGCGGCTGATTTTAGGGTTTGCGGAGTGGTCTTATGGGCTGATTTTAGGGTTTGCAGACTAGACTTGGAGCATACATGCGACACGTGCCTAGCTATTTCACCAAGTCCCGAGCGTATATAATCAACAATCAATTCATTAAAATGATATTATTACATATTGAGGTTCGTTCTAAATTGATCGGAAAGCACTTTGCCGATATATTAATAGTACTTCTGATATATTAATAGTGCCTAGCTATTACATATTAATAGTACTTCTGATCTTCTTGCTGGTATACGTTAGACCTTCGCCGTGACTGCGTCTTATGTACGGGCACGCGTCCTGCGAACCTTTGCGCCTCTTGCTCGTTCGATCATCAACATCTTCTTCTTCTGTGTCTGGATTGTCGAACTGGTCGTAGTCCTCTTTGTCAACTGCACCATCGACCCCGACAATACTCCTTTTCCCTTTCCTCACGACAACGCGCTTCTTATTAGTTGGGTCAGTTATGTAGAAGACCTGGGCGAGTTTTTTGGCTAATACCCATGGCTCATCTTTGGGACTGATTGACTTGACTTGTCGTGACTCCATAGGGATCGGTGGAGGTATAACCATGGTATTGGTGTTCATATCTTCGATTCTGACGTCTTTCGCCCATCTGACACGAAACATGGGGATCTTGGTCACGGTATAGTCAAGTTCCCAGATCTCTTCGATCACGCCGTAGTACCTACACTTCTTGCCATGATGACCAGTTCTAGACTCCTGCGTTACACCACAGTTCTGGTACGTACTGCGCCGGTCTTGAGCCTCGGTGTAGAATGTGTATCCGTTGATATCATATGATTGCCACGTGACGACTTTGCTATCGGGCTCTTGTGACAATATTCGGACTGTTTCTTCTTCTCCATTTGATGGCTCCCTTTCATACCAGTAGTCCTTTAGCCACCCGGAGAACTTTGCATTATGCTCTTTTGTGAGCGCAACTGTGCCCTTTTTTGGATTCGCTTCGCGCAACTGTTTCATGTGGGTCTGAATATAAGGTCGTACCACAGCCAAGTGTTGTAACACCACGAAATGTGCTCTGTTGTAGTCTTCTGATCTTTTCGATCGATACAAGTGTAAACTTTTATGCCTGATCGCACCTTTACCGTCGAGCCTGCCTGTGTGCCGTGAAACTGGAACACCTATAGGTTTTTGATCACGCATGTAATCCATGCAGAACTCGACGCCCTCTTCGGTAGCATAGCCTTGGATGATGCTACCTTCCGGATGCGCTCTGTTACGAACGTAGCACTTGATAACCTCATTGTACCTTTCAAACGGGTACATGTTGTGCAAAAACACAGGACCGAGGTCCAGTATCTCCGGGACGATATGGATCATGAGATATACCATGACATTGAAGAATGTTGGAGGGAAATACATCTCAAGTTCACATAGTATGACAGTGATCTCGGCCTTCAGTTTCAGGCAGCGTTGCACCGTGATTGACTTCTGACAGATAGTGTTGAAGAAGTTGCAAAGATCTGTAATCGTCTTGCGGACACCTGGCTCCATGATACCTCTAATTGCGACAGGCAGTATCTATGTTATCATCACGTGGCAGTCATGGGACTTCATGCCAATCAGTCGGTGAGTCTTCATGTCAACAAGTGTTCGTATGTTTTTGGAGTAACCCGAAGAAACTTTGACACCATGGAGGCATTCACAAAGGCTATGGAGCTCGTCTCTACTCAGAGTGTAGCAGGCAGCAGGACAGCTGGTCTTGACCCTGATACAATTCTTCCCCGTCTTGGTCATTTCTCTGGTTGCCCACAGCTCAGGTCTTATATTCATGTGTTGCATGTCTGCTCGTGCCTTCGGTCCATCTTTTGTCTTGTCCGGAATGTTGAGCAAGAGACCAAGCAAGCTGTCGCAGACATTTTTCTCGACCTGCATTACATCAATGCTGTGACGTGTGTCTAGGTGAGGCCAGTAAGGCAGTTCCCAGAAAACAGATTTCCTTTTCCAGACGCCCTTTACCGGCGGTTGTTTCTTTCCTTTTCCAGACACAACTTCATCCATTTCATTCAAGAGATCATAGATTTTTTGTCCGGTCTTGTCGCGAGGCTTTGGATGGATTTCTTTTGTTCCGTCAAACCTTTCTGTGTCCTCTCTTCATGGGTCGTTCATGGTCAGCCACCTTCGGTGTCCCATGAACACGATTTTTCTAGAGCGATCTAAGAAAACACTCGTCGTTTCTTCCATACACCTAACACATGCTTCGTATCCTTTGGTGCACTGACACCCGTTGTTCCCGTACGCAGGATAATCTTGCACCGTTGTGAATAACATGCCTTTCAGAGTGAAGAACTCTTCTCTGTCCACATCCCAGACCTGAGCCCCTTCTTCGCACAGCGTTGCTAGTTCGTCCTTCAGTAGCTGTAGATACACGTTAAGATCCATTCCAGGTTGTTTTGGCCCTTGAATGAGAATAGACAGGTGCATGTACTTCTGCTTCATGCACAACCATGGAGGGAGGTTATAGATCCAAAGAACAACGGGCCATGTGCTGTGTCTGCTGCTCATATTGCCGAATGGATTTATTCCGTCCGTACTCATACCAAACCTGATATTCCTCAGATCATTACCGAAATCTGGGTATTCGGCGTCGATTGCCCTCCACTGACAAGCATCAGCTGGGTGTCTCAGCACCCCGTCCTTTCTTCGCCCCTCTTCGTGCCAACGCATCAGTTTTGCCTCCTTCTTGTTACCGAATAAACGCTTCAGACCAGGGAGGACTGGAATGTACCATACAACCTTTGCAGGGGCACCACTCATCACTTCTTCCTCGTCATCGTCTTGGTTTCTGCCCCACTTATATCGAGATGTGTTGTACATCGGACATTTGTGCAGCTCTGTATACTCCTTGCGATAAATAATGCAGTCGTTCCGACAAGCGTGGAGTCTCTTTACATCCAATCCAAGGGGGCAGACCACCTTCTTGGCTTCCTCGGTGCTCGTAGGCAGCGCGTTCTCTTTTGGAAAAATCGTCGCAAGGTAAGCCAGTGTCTCATCGAAGCTTGCATCGGGACAGTTATGGGCTGCCTTGATCCTTAGAAGTTCTAGCATGACTGACAGACGCGTGTGCTCAGGATCGTAGCTGCAATACAGCAGTTTTGTCGAGTCTTCCATCAGTTTCGTAAACTTTGCGACCCCTCTTTCATCCTCGGGGTCTTCGACCACCTGGTCCGCCATGTGACTGTCCCTCAACATTTCAGCCAAATTGTTCCCTGCCTCTCTCGTCAAGTCGTCCCTACATTCAGAAATATGGTCTTCATCTTCTTCTGCGTCTTCGTGTATGGCCTCTTCTTCTAAACATTCAGGACTAGCTGAAATTTTCGTCTCCTCACCGTGACTTGTCCAACGTGTATAACCTTTCATGAAACCTTTAGTCAACTAGTGTAGCTGCAACATGCCTCTCTCCCTGACCATTATCGTGTCCTTACATACACAACACGGACAACACATCTTGTTCGCACCCTTTTTATCCCGATCTTCCTCGGCCGCATCTAGAAACCCATTCAAAGTATCGATGAAACTTCGTGTTGCCCTTTCGCCGTACATCCAACTTCGATCCATTGATCCCTACGACAACAAACTGATTGATTATAATCTAAATTAACAAAATAATCACAAAATTTATTATTTTCTTTCATGTATTACATCGTACCAAAGAGAACTCGCTCGCTAGCCTTCGAAATAGGGTAAGGAGAGGGAGGAGGGGAAGGGAGGAAATTAAGAGAGGGGAGGGGAAGGGAGGAGGGAGGGAGGAGGGTTAAAAGAGATCTAGATATAGATTGTATATTTAGGAGGAGGAGGGAGGGAGGGAGGGAGGGAGGGAGGAAGGAGAGGATTAATTAATGATCTAGATGGAGGGAGGAGAGGGAGGGAGGGAGGGAGGGAGGAAGGAGGAGAGGGAGGGAGGAAGGGAGGGAGGACGGAGAGGATTAATTAATGATCTAGATCTAGATCTAGATCTAGATGAGGAGGGAGGGAGGAGAGGGAGGAGGAGGACAAGGAAGGATAGCAGCAGCCTACCGAAATCCCCACCGAATCGCCGGAGCTGCAGCTGGCCGTGTTGAGGCGCGCGAGCTCGACGGCCAGCTGCTGGCGCGGCCTCCCTTATAAAGTTGCAGGATTATCACTGACGGGCACAAAAATACCGACCGTCAGTGATAAGTATGCACTCGAGGGTCATTTTGGAGTTAAAGATCCACTGACGGGTATTAGATTACCTGTCGGTGGAAGTTCAAGATTCACTGACGGGCCGTTTCGGAACCCCCGCCAGCGAAGGTTACACTCAGTAGTCTACCCTGGAGTTAAGATCCACTGACGGGCATTAGGGTAACGTCAGTGAAAGTATAACATTCACTGACGGGCGCTGATTGATCGCTCGTCAGCGAAGATTAACGTCAGTAGAGAGAAAAGAATTTCCCCTCTGTTGCCACCTCTACTGACGGACGTTTTTTAGACCGTCAGTAGAAGTCTGTTCTCTCGCCTTCTGCATCGCGGTTACTGACGGGCCCGTGCACGCCCGTCAGTGTTTTCTATAGTCAGTGACGGGTTTCCTGGTGCCCGTCAGTGATGATAGTGCAGGGAAAGTGTTATCTGAGGTAGTGTCTACCACATTGATAATTAGAGTGTGCTTCTTCGCCTCTTCGTTAACTACAGTGTTGAACCTTCGCCTAGCACACGAGCTCCAGAGGAGTGAGCGATGCTTGTAGGACATCGTGACAAGGGGTTGGGTGCTTCGTCACCCAACAGACAATTTACACTACAAGACCAAGTTCTACAAAAAGCACGACAAAGATAATGAACATCGTAGCACGACGGGTGAAAGCAGAAAATAACATCGCATTGTAGTCAAACACGTACGCCTTAGCAGAATTCAGACAATGTCAGAATATGAAATCCATAGCAGGCCATTGGCAGCGAGATACAGTCGATGCAGTGATAGGTTTAAAAGACAAAACATAAATCTTGGAGATAAGCTGCCCTTGGAACATGATCTGAAGTAAAAGGCGAGGAGTTCTTCGTGCAGTTTGTCCGCTTATTTAAGGGCAGCGGCAGCCTTTTTCTCCTCATCGACCAGCCGAGCCTCGTCCTTGGTCACTTTGCCCTTCTCGGCGGCCAAAAGAGCTTTAGCCTCGGCAGCCCTCTTCCTCTCGGCATCCAGGTGGGACTCAGCCTCGGCTGCTTTATTCCTCCCATCGGTCAGGTGAGCCTCCCCCTCGGCCACTCTGTCCTCCAAAGCTGATAGCCTCTCCGTAGTGAACATACACTGCACTAGAACACCGACGAAGTTAGCGATGGGTTTGTTCATAGAGTGATGGAAACAAAGGATAAAGAAGTAGCCTAAGGTCTAAAAGCTTGAAAGGTCATACTTTCATGGTGGCGGCTCGGGAGGCTGTGCCAATTTGCGCAGTGGATAGTCCTACGAAGGTCACGAATAGGTCATCTTCAACGATCCGTAACCTGGGTCGGCTCACGAACTCTAGATCTAAAGCAGAGCCAGCAAAGAAGCCTGGCGTGAGGCGATCGAGAGCGACATGAGGGGAGACGACGTGGGCACATGCTCGTTGATGACCATCTTGGGTGTCGCCACATTGGCAAGTGGAGATAGAGATGATGGCGGAGGGACTTGCACCTTCAAGACAGGCGGCGTAGCCAAGGGGCTATCTACCTTGGCGGTATGGCCAGGTACATCCTCAGCGCACTTGTAGAGGTGCATGTCGGACGAAGAGGATGAGGAATCCAAGAAGGATGGGAGTCCCTTCATCGCGGTGATGGAATGGAACCCTCTATGGAGTTGCCCATTGGGCCTTTCCCAACTCTCTATTCGATCTGAGGAGACCCCTTCACGGTGTCCACTTGCCCTCAATGTTTGATGGCACCTTAGACCCCTTGTTGCCTGACTCCTCGACGTCTTATCCCATCTCCTCAATGTCAGCCTTGCTACGCATAGATGACTGACGATGCTCGCTGATGTTGTTGTCGGAATGGTTGTGCAACCTGGCATTGACACGTGACATGCTCTTTCCTTTCCTCGAAGGGATGCAGCGTGCTTCTGCTTCTGTCTGGCCTGCGACTCTTTGGCGGAAGTGACTTCCAGGTGCGGTGGCACATCCCCTTTAAAGATCTTCCAGGTATGCTTCCAGTGCCCGTTAACTATCCGCCCCACTGAATGAAATTCAGACATGGAGAAGCATTCAAGTATAGCGGTGGCCTCCTCCTCCACATGAAAAATGTTATAGAAAAGTGACGTGAGTAGGCTGAAGAGTTGAAAAACGAGCGAGGTAAAAAGAGAAAACTGCACTACCTTCAGCGGGCTTGTAACTGTAGAAGTTGCAGGGCCTGACGGGCTTGCCTTCGAGAAAGAGTAGCACTTTCGCGTTCCACCGCGTCGAGAGAGGCTGGACATGCAGCGGGATGAACTCTTCTACCAAGTCGCAGGAAGAAAATTGGCGGCTCATATGTCCCAAGGCGTCAGGGCATACCGTATCGCTATCAGTCATCACCAGCTAGCAAGTAATGTACCCAAGGGTATCCTTTTGCCCAGAGAAACCTAGGTTACCCATGTGGTAGTAAAACCACTCATTGCACTAGTTTTTCCACTTGTTCTTGAGTGCCATGGCAGGGTAGGTGACATTGGCTCGGTGGCTCACTCGAAAGCTCACTAAGCTGAACAAGGAATGCGCCCCACTATGTAGAACCATGGGGTCAAGACTGGCTCTTGGAAATCAGCGAACTTTGCGGTTGAGCTCTTCATGAGCATTGCCCTGGTCACCCACTCGAAGATCACCATGTGAACGATTGCGGTGGGATTCATATCTGAGATCTCTAGACAAAAGTGGTCCAAGACCTTCTGCACGATGGGGGCGGCTAGGAATGTGAGGCCCGCCTCGAATTGCGACACGAACACCAAGATGTGTCCCTCCAAGAGGACACCTCACACGCTCCCCACCTCCAGAAGGACAGGACCGTGCTCTTCGCATCCTAGGGGAAACATTCAAAAAGCATCTCACAGGCGCACCAGAGTTGCCTCGATGTCATGCAAGGTTCCAAGCCAGTGCGAGTAGATGATCTTCTCATGAGAAATCTTCTTCCCTTTACACTTCGGAGCACAATCTGCTTATTGGTAGACATGGTTGCTAGTGGAGGGTTCGAGCAGTCAGGACGGCGGGCCCTAACCCATAGCGAAAATAGATAGATGGAAACGTACCTCGGCTTCTTGTTGCAGTGGAATGTCGTCCAATAGATGCTTGAAGGCCACCTAGCTAGGAGACTGAGTCTTGCGATAGGAAAGGGGGACTCTGCTTGGTTTCGGGTGCTGCGAAGGCGGTGAGATGGAAGGGGGCAAGGATAGAGAGGCAGCAATCGTGGAGAGAATAGAAAGGAAGGGGGAGGGGCCCCGGCTATACATATAGCCAAGAATAGCCTGGAAGTCGAGCAAAAATCGTTCCAGTGCCGGTAAAAAGGGAGAATAAATGGGATAATAAAAACAGGAATTGTGTATCACAGATAATAAAAGAAAAAGGTAAGCAAAATACATGAAAAGAATGAAAAAAAGAAGAGAGTGAGAGGAAGTGGAGACGAGGTGCCATGTCCTGTACCATGCGTCGACCCCGTCAGTTTGAAGAACGCCTGTAAGGGCGGAAGCACGCTAACCACCCATGCAGGCAAGGGGCTACTGTTGTAGGGGAGCTCCACGCAGTAGAGAGATGAGGCACCCCAAGAACTAAGGTAAGGTTGTTGTATCATCTAACAGCTTAGGTCTCTGCAAGTCACGGGCGAGGTGCACCTAGGCGAGGTGCTACGGGCCTCGGGCGAGGTGCGCTCAAACATGGTATCACGGAGAACTGAAAGTGGCACCATGGAGGCCTAGGTGGGGTGCGCTCAGTCACATCGCTGACGAGTCACAAGAAGTGCACCATACCAGCAAGCATCCCGTACCAGCAAGGAGCATCAGTGCAGATTCCGGTGAATATGTTAGGTATGGGCGAGAAGGAAATAGCAGGTGTACTCTGAGTGATGTAGTAAGCCTCGGTGCAAATCTGTAAACTACCTAAGGGCAGAGTTTTAATTATATAAGTGGGTCATCCTCGCCTATAAAAGGGGAAGACCCCATGATTAAAATGGGGCCAGATATACAAAGAAAGCTTAGTGTTATGGTTGCCTTTTTTTCTTTATAAAAAGGTTTGGGGGACAGCGACGAGTGTTGAGCCTAGGTCTAGTGAGTTCCCTTAGTATCTCAGCTGATTCCACATCCAAACCGAGGTACCCAAAAATCAGTGTCTAGGAGAGTACTCGTTGACAGTTGTCGCCGAATGAGGTCACAGCTCAGGGAGCCGCTATCACCCTAGCACACTAGCATGCCACCTTGGGCGAAGAAGAGCTCTACAGGTTCCAAGCGAAAGGTATTGGAGGAAGCACGCTCGGACCCTCCTGTGCGAAATCAGGTTCCTGTGCAAGATACTGTCAATGAAGAGGAATGCACTTGCGAGGAGGCGATGAGAGGCGGCCTTTCTTCGCCTAGAGCTGGCACTGAGCTAAGGGCCGTGTGTAGGGAGCCGAATAGGATGATGACTCGCCCTACGGCGGGCACCGAAGGACATGCTGGCCTCGAGTAGGCAAGTGTGCAAGTGGATAGATTTGCGCTTAGGTTACCATTAGATCAAGTTGCAAAGATCAGGGGTTTGGTCTGCTGAAAATCACCTAGACTAATGCTTCCTCCAGATGGTGCTTGAGTATCACAAGCTCTTCCCTGCATCTTATTCAGCATCTCAGCAAAAAACTTGTTCTGGTTCTCCTAGGCTTCGCGCCAGTCTTTCCTTTCTTCTTCCCTAGCCTTTGTATCTCCTTCCATCTGGCACATGTACTGCATGAAAGCCTCTTCTGTGCTGAACCTTGGTGGTGGTGGAGGTATACCGTTGCCCCCACTTCCACTAGTTGCGTCTGCCTTCGCTTTATGTTCAGCTTCCATTCAAGCTTTCTCTTCCGCTTCCTTCTGAGCTTGTTCAGTCTCCTGCCTACGGTCTTCCTCACTTAGATCGACTCGCCATTCACCTATATTGTGATATGAAGCAAAACTTAATGATATTATCTTAAATGATATATATTAAGTTTCCATCCTCATACACAGCTAAGCATTCATGCAAAAATTTGAAAGATTCATAATTCCAATAAGACACACAATTTGATAAAACATGATAAAGTCTATGTGTTCTTTATCTACGGTGTCCAAAACAAAAGCAATACAAAAGTGTTTAACATTCGGTATTTAGGGTTCTAACCTTATGACCTATCTCCTTACAACTATACCCTTATCACGTTTATTTTATGTATCTTGCATTTTAAATCTCCTATAGGTTAATAAGGTAAGTAAGTGTAATATATTACTATCTTTTTCTTGAAGAAAGTGAATTAAGCGCATAATCCTTAGGTAATTCTATAGATAGGAATAGAAAGTTGTTAGAAAATAATACCGATATTTTTAACAAAAGAAGACTACAGAGAAGTATGGCCCTTATAGAGATTCCAATTCTTTCCTATGGCTCACAGGTCTCCTAACTAGACTTTTATGCCTAGAGGTCTCAACAATTGCTCTGATACCAGCTACGATGACCCACATACTACCCTTCCGGATAATATGCTAGTCTTTGGCATATTGTAGACAAAGTGCTTTCTCATCCACAATACATCACACAGAGTAGCACGACAGAAGCATTGCAGTGGTCTATATATTACAAACTTAATGTACAAACTTGAAGGACAACATAAAGTCTTACAAGCTCATTTCCAAAAGTATGGGGAATTGTTATTAGTTAGTTACAGCAAAAGCTTTATCTACAACACTCGACTCACACGACCTATATTTCTACTCAATAGTGTTCTCGTCTCGGTGCTCGATGTAATTGTCGATGCCTTTGTCTTCCTTTGCCAGCGTTTGCTCTTCCACGACTTCATCTTTGACCTCGATGTATACCACCTCAACCTCCATCGTTGGCTCACATCAAAGGAATTAGAATAGATGGATGAGTACAAAAGGTATTCAACAAGTCCAGAAATAGCAAAGAGGTGTTTAATGCACTATGTACTGAGAATAGCAATGCTCTTCAAAAGCAATGCATTTCTATAAGGTAAGAGAGTCAATTTTTAATTAAGAGACTATGATCTCATGCCTTACAGGTTGTTAGGATCCCCAATGGATCCCTTTCCTGCCGCGTTCACAGTTCCAACCAGTAACATGGAGTGACTCAGCCACACTTTCGCAGTTCCAACCAGGAACATGGAGTGACAATGCCACACTTTCTTACACTCTGTAGAGGTGTGCAACTTTACCCACAAACAATCATAGTCATGTTTTTGAGTTTGCGAAGCTCGTTCACACTCCCATGGTCACATAATCGTTTCCCCGTCTCCTCAGCCATACCCCATGTCATAGTCTCGCATAACAGGCCGGACTACCGGTCTCACGTTAATACTCTAGGGTACAACGTACCGTGCCTAGCACTGACGGCCAATACCACCTTCCCAGTAGTTGAAACTACAAATCCAACTACCGAGGCCTTGCCTTCCCAAGGGAGTATGACCTAGAACAAAAGTACTTTAGCTTAGCCCCGTCCATATAGGGTATGTGGTAAGCGCGGTTTCTAGGCACTTAAGCACAATTGATCATTGGTTGCTTTAACCTTATATGAAAACCCTTGTGATGAAACCCGTCTTCCAAGGTGCCTTCAACACCTTTCCAGGGTTCACTATAAGCCATGATCAACATGAATGTAGATGATCATACATGAATGGAAACATGCTTTAGAATGAAAAAATTACGGTACACAATTTTCTTGGTTATTTTTATATGATTTACAATTATTACATGACTAAACAGGCCTTTAAATATTTTTAGAACTCGTATGAAATATTAAATAAAATATTAATTAACTTTTCCTTAATTCATTTTCATTAAAGGTAAATATTATCATTTATCATATTTCAATTTAATAATTAAATAATATATGGTTTAACTTAAATTTTTGTGATTCAAATTTTATCTTAACTTCTTTCTTCTGTCCTAAAGAAGAAGAAAATATGTAGCTTATTTAAATAACCTCCAAATTTAAGTTCTTCCTCAGTATATATATATATATATATATATATATATATGTTAAAGAAGTAAATTGGCTTGGATTTATTTTCTATTTTAAAAAATAGGTTTCACTGGGCCGGTCTGCCAACAATTTGGGCCTAGTTGTCCTTTCCTTCTAGTTGGCCTATTTGGCCATGACCGTTTTATTGGGCTAGGGCCCATCGCTGCTACTAACCCTATCTCCCCCTTTTTTCCTTCCTCACTCTGCCTCTTTCCATACTAAGCCCATTCGGTACCCTCCCCTCATTCACTTGCACCACCGCCGCCTGATGGTGCTCCTTACGGCCCTTGCCCCAGGGTATGATCATGGCTTATAGTGAACCCTGGAAAGGTGTTGAAGGCACCTTGGAAGGCGGGTTTCATCACAAGGGTTTTCATATAAGGTTAAAGCAACCAATGATCAATTGTGCTTAAGTGCCTAGAAACCGCGCTTACCACATACCCTATATGGACGGGGCTAAGCTAAAGTACTTTTGTTCTAGGTCATATTCCCTTGGGAAGGCAAGGCCTCGGTAGTTGGATTTGTAGTTTCAACTACTGGGAAGGTGGTATTGGCCGTCGGTGCTAGGCACGGTACGTTGTACCCTAGAGTATTAACGTGAGACCGGTAGTCCAGCCTGTTATGCGAGACTATGACATGGGGTATGGCTGAGGAGACGGGGAAACGATTCTGTGACCATGGGAGTGTGAACGAGCTTTGCAAACTCAAAAACATGACTATGATTGTTTGTGGGTAAAGTTGCACACCTCTGCAGAGTGTAAGAAAGTGTGGCATTGTCACTCCATGTTCTTGGTTGGAACTGCGAAAGTGGTAGGAAAGAAATCCATTGGGGATTTTAGTAGCCTGTGACACATGAGATCATAGTCTCTTAATTAATAACTTGACTCTCTTACCTTCCGAAATGCATTGATTTTGGAAAACACAGCTATCTCAGTAGAGGTAGTGCATCAGACATCTCTTTGCTATTCCAAGACTTGTTGAGTACCTTTTGTACTCATCTCCCTATTCTTATTCCTTTAGCTAGATTGTGAGCTGACGATGGAGCAGGATGTGGTCTATGTCGAGGTCAATGAAGAAACCCCTGAGGAGCAGGCATCCACGAAGGAGGACGAAGGGGTCGACTACTACTTCGACTACCGTGACGAGAACTCTGAAGCATAGAAGTATAGGAAATGTGAGCCAAGTGTTGTAGATGTGGCTTTTGCTATAGCCGATTGGAAGCGGTTTTAAATTCCCCGTACTTTTGGGAATCAGTTATACTACTTTACTTTGTTCTTCACAATTTGTAAATTAAGTTTGTAATATATGGACCGCTGCAATGCTTTCATTGTGCTACTCTATATGATGTGTTGTGGATGAGAAGGCACTTCGTTTATAATATGTCAAAAACTACCATATTATCTGCAAGGGTAGTATGTGGGTCGCTGCACATTAATCATCAAAACCCACTTAGGAGGCCTAGATGCACTTTTAATCTTCCTCTTTTGGTGATTGATGACAACTCAATTAAAGCTTCATAGATGGATAGAGAAGTTCTTTTGAATTCTTTGGTATAGGGGGGAGTGGAAAGGAGGAGGTGAACCTTGTGGAGACTCCTCCTTGCCCTCATCCTCTAATGTGAACTGAGAACTAGCGGCTGACTCAAGGTATGCCTTCAAGGCTTGATACATGATCAGTTGGTTCTTGTCCATCCTTGTCATCCTCTCATGTAAAGATTTGTGAGATTGACAGAGGTTCTCAAGAATCCCCTTCTGAGTTTGTGGAATCTCAGAGAAGGGAAGAGGTGGAGTTGCACTTTCCTGAGCTACAGGAGTTTCACTACCCTTTGCCTTCTTGATCTTGGGCTTGCAGGATGTATCCAAGTTCTTCTCTATCTTAGTCTTGTAGATCTGATGTGTTACCTCAAGATGAAACTTTTTCTTGAACTTGGAATTGATTAGAGTTTGAATATATGGGGCATAAAGAGCTGACCTCTTCTACTCGATGGTAGCAAGATGCATCTTATTATAGACGAAGTCCATCATATTTAATGGCTTGTGTCCATCTATAACATCTAGAAGGTTCAGGGTGTGAGATCTTATGTTGGTGACATCACTAGACTTTGGAGCCAGGGTATTCCTCATTAGCTTGTTGAGGGTGGCCAACCCTTTGTGCAGATCATTTGTGCTATCCTTCACCACTTTGGGAGCACTATTTTCATAGAAGTGGCTGATGTCCTTAGTGCCCATCATGTAGCTTCTCCACCATTGGATCATTTACATGGAGGTTCAGGAGGATAGCAAACTCATCAAAAGATGCTCTAAGATTGTCGCTAATGTTCATCCAATAAATGTGATGCTCATCGTCAATGTCAAAGTTGATAGTAGCATAGAATTGCAAGATGAGCTCGTCCTTCTAGTCTTGTCGGAGTGCCATGAGATCTGCAAATTCAGCGGTCATGCACTCCTGATGGACACGTGAGAACTCTAGCAAACTGTCTATATAGCCCCAATCAATCCTCCCCTATGGTATGGCCATGGGGTTGTGAGACAGTAGCACAGTCTCATAGATGTCTTGTTTGACCACGGTCCAAAAACGTGTGTCAGTGGCTGTCCTCTTTTGCTTGTAGGGGTTGACAACTTTGGACTTGTGAAGTTCATCCTTCGACTTAGACTTGTAGTCAACCGGTGACTTCGAGTTACGCCCTTTGTCAGGACGACAAGGCATAATGTAACATCCCCAAGCCTAATCCCTTGTTAATGTGCATCATGGCATGGGCATGTTTAAAAAATATATATATGTATAATTTGAAATAAATTTTGAACTTTGGTTTGAATTCAGTTTGAAAAAGAGGCAAAATTCAAAACAGAAAAGAAATTGAAAAACAAGAAAAATTAAAAACCTATTATAATCCCTCTCCCACCCGGTTGGGCCTTCTTTTTGGCCCAGTTCTCCCCCACCTGGCCCTCCCTCCTCGTCGGCCTGCTTCCCGCCCCTCTCTCCCGCGCGGGCTACCGGCCTACCCCGCCCCGGCCCATCCCTCCTCTCTCCCTCTCCCGGCCTAGCCCGCCAGCCCTTCTCCCTTACCCTCTCCCTCCCCTGCCCTATCTACCCGCCGCCGCCGCCGTGGCCTGGCCACCGAGCTGCTTCGGGGCAGCCACCGCCTGCCTCGGTGGCAAGCTCCCGTGCCCTCGCCGCCACCTCATGCTCCGCCGCGCCACCTCTCCCCCCTATAAAGCCACCGGCCGACCGCTACACCCCCCGGCTTCCTCTCTCTCTCGTCCTCTTTCGGACATCGCCGCCTTCCCGCCTCGCTTTGGCCCCTCCCCACCACCGAGCTAAGCTCGCCCGCCGCCGCCTTCCCGCTCTCCCGCCACCGGACACCCTCCGCCCGAGCTCGCCCCGGCCGCCCGCACCTCGTCACCACCCGCCCCGAGCCGAAGCCCCTGCTGCTCCGTCCCATCTCGCGCCTCCTCGCCGTCGTTCAGCACCGCCTCGCCCTCGCCGCGTTTCCTCGCTCCCTGCTTCGGCCGTTGCCGCTCCGTCCTGGTGCCGCTCCACCCCCACCTCACCGCCGGTGCCTCTCTGCCCCGCCGTCAAGCAACCCGCCACTGCCTCGGTCTCCCGCCTCCCAGCTGCCTCGGTCCAGTGCCGCGGAGCCACCCCCGCCGCTTCCCCTCGTCGCCGATAAGCCGCCACCGCCTGCCCCACCATCGCCTCCTCCTCCCCGGGCCTCGCCGCTGGTGGCGCAGCGCCGGGCAAGCCACGGTCGGACCGAGCCCAACGGCCGTCCCGACCGGGTCAGTTAGGGCTAATGCCCCCTTTAATTCGGTCGTTAAGACCAATTAAATGCACTATTAATGGCTAAGCATACTTAATGCGAGTAATTAATAGCTAACTGTAATTAACAACCCTAATTACTATTCTGACCGCTTAATTGCAATAATTAATGCTAATCCTAGGCAATTAATGCTAATCTGATAGTTTAATGACCATAATCACTAACTAACAGTGCAATTAATAAGTGTCATTAATGCGTCTGAATGACATGTGGGACCCACCCGATAGAATTTAAAATAAAATATTAATAAAAATAAAAGTTATGACAAACGGGCCCCACCTGTCATTGACTCAGTCAACGTTGGTCAAACTTTGACCAAGGGGCCCACCTGTCAGCCTCTGAGGTTAAAAATGAATTAAGTAATAAAAATAATATTTATTTAATATTTATTTTTATTTACTGAGAAAAATACAAAAAGGGTTTTTAAATTGATTAAATCTTAGAAAATTCATAGAAAATTCATTTTTAATCAGAAAAATGCAAATAATATATCAAAATGTTCAGAAAAATGGGAGCTATTCAAATATGTCATTTTAATGCATGTTTGCATGCTAGGAAAAACAGAATTGGCTAAAAACTCAAATTAGGATTTCCTAATTAGCCAGAGAATTTCGGAACGCGATATCTCGAGCGTCCGGACTCCGATTAAATTGATTCCACTTGCACTAGTTGTTATTTTGCATCCTCTATGCCATGGCATGCATTTCATCTCATGTCGATATTCAGTATTTTGATATTTATGATTACGCCCTTTTTTTGGTGTTTTCGTTCTTCTCCGTAGAGCCGAAGGTCCTGAAGAGGACAACCTCGATCACGAGCCGAGTGTAGTTGCAGAGCAACAAGGCAAGCAGCCCCTTTGAACATATTGCAAACACCTAATATTTGCAAAGTACTATTTGTTTTGAAATTCGTTATCGCATGCGTTCAAATTCTACTTTTCGTTAAGTATTAACCATATTCCTTTGCATGAACTTATTTTGTCGCTCAATCAACACCACCACCCTCCCAACCTATTTAGAGTAGTTTAGTTGTTGCTTCTAAGCTACTTATATGATTTTTGATGCTTAGACATGCTTAGACATGTAAAAGTCGTAATTTCTTGGATGGCAGAAAAAACACAACGCTCTGGATGGGTTAGGTGGTAGGTGGGTGTTCACCGGGAACTGTCTAATGAACTTGAATAATAATTATTGGGTTAAATGAGAGGCCATGGCTGGGAGCATGGTGGGTTGTCTTGTTTTCCCACAAGCACCGGTTCCCGATGTATATTGACCCAAGATTTGCGTACTTCTACACGGGTGGGATAATGGACCACCCACGACTAAATAATTTGCCTAGACTTAGAGTATGAGCTGCATTAGTTTGCCGTTTCCATTTGCCGTGTGCGTGAAAAAGGGGATGTGGTGTGGTATCTCAATATAAGGGTGAGGTGGACACACGGTCTGGGAGATCGGGGATGTACCTCGATTCACAACTTATGGGACCATGTCGCAGTTGCGGCCGGACTGATGTACATGGAATGACCCATAAGGGTGGCTCATACCTAGGTCGAAAGCATTGTAACGGTCGTGTTCGATCTCCCTCTGCTAGCACACCTCGTGAAAGTGTGTCCTTGGTCTAGCCGTAAGAGACGATCGATACGTGTAGGTAAAGATGTACACCCTTGCAGGGTTTGAACTATTCGAGTAGCCGTGTCCACGGTTATGGAAACTTGGTGATTACCTGCATCGAATTAGACAACTACAACAATAAATCTAAAACTTGCCAACTCTAAGGTTGAGGGTAGCGATTGCTTCCTCCCAGGGTGGTTGAGGAAGAATCGAGGGTTGATGTGTTCGGTGGTCTGCAATAGAATTGATCATGGAGTGTTCAACTCACCCCCTTTGAAAAGTATTTTGGTAGTCGATTTTCATCTAACAAAATATTGACAAAGGTAAAACCGGCTTTCAGCAAAATAGTCCTCTGTTACCATGTTCTTGATACTTGTTGCATCTATTACTAGTTTCCCCTTGTAAGTCTTGCTGAGTACAATTTTGTACTCACCCTGCTATCGTTGATATTTTTCTTGCAGAGGAAATCATCCCCTCCGAGGGTGGTTTCTACGTAGAGATCGACGCCAACAATGACTAGTCGCTGGAAATCCCAGGCAGTGGTCCTGCCCTTGGGGTTTGGCAGCTCATTTTGGTTCTGCTGCCACTTTTGGCCTGACCTCTTTGGCTTCGTAGCCATATATACTCTTCCACTGTGTAGTTGGATTTGGAACTTCAGATCCCTTATGTGAATATGTTGTTATGTTTCAAGAACTTATAATATTGCAGTTTCTGTCGTAGAGTTACTGCTGTGGCATCTGGATGTTCTCGCCTGCCTCATGTGCCTTGCGTGTATGTTATTGAAGCACATGGTGCGGGTAGGGTTTCAGAGTCTATATCATAGAGTTGTTAGGTTTAATCACCCCTGTGAAGTGACTCTTCTACTGAGAGCTTGGGAGTTATATCATCCTACTCCAGCCGAGCATTAATTTGCCAGGACGAGTTTGGGATTGACATTCCGGCTCAGTAGGAAAAGAGTGAGGAGACCATATCACCCTACTCAATCCGTGCATTTGTTTGTCGAAACGAGTTCGGGGTTGACGTCTCGGGCTATTCGAAGCCATATCACTCCACTCCTCTTGGAATTAACACCCAAGGGTTGAGATCGGGGTTGACGTTTCGACTTAGCGGGTGATTTTACTTAACTCTCAGTAGAAGAGTCACTTCACATGGGTGATTAAACCTAACAACTCTATGATATAGACTCTAAAAACCTACCCACATCATGTGCTTCAATAACCCTACCCGACACTTCTCACTGTTTGACCGTTGGCGGTGCTCCTCCACTTTTGCTTCGGATGTTGGCAAGATTGGGATATATGTGGCTTCCCGAGTATACCATTTTTTGTCACAACCGTCGATTTGGGTTAAGCGACTACGTTGCTTCTATCTACATCAGACCACATCCTTCAGAACCGTTGCAAACACCCCTTACACCGCTGGGACATCCTATTATCATTGAAGGTCGTGATGGTTCCTATGAGGGAGCTGTCCAGGTAGCAGCTCTCAATGCCATAAGTTTTCTTCGCTACCACTATGTGATACCGCTCATGGATTCTCCTTTTGGTTATCATGTGGGCAAGAAGACCCCAACGCACCGATGTGGTGGCAGGAGTTTATTATGCACCCAGATCCTACGATCATTGAGTTGGCCCCGATGCTCAATATTACCCATCATCTTTATCGAGCGGCCGCCTATGACCGTGACCGTACCATTATCGTTTGTGCCACGCCCTCGAGTATATCCGCAAGCACATGGGCACCCATCAAGCCCCCAAGGATTTATTGTCAGCTCACGAAAGATTTTCTGGGCCTTATGCTGCCAACCGACCATCTACCTGTGAATTTCCTGCCGTTTCGGGACCTCGCTATACTCCTCGTCATCGTGTAGCTATGGAGGTGCCTGGGACTTTCCGTCGTCGACGTGAGCCACTTCCTGGAGAGGTGCCTCGCAACTTTCGAGAGCCAGTGCCTATTCCGCCGGAGGCAACATTGTACTACTTCATGCCCTTCGACCAGAATGAATACTCCCCATAATTTTGTATTTGTATGTACGACAAGCAGTTGGTGTTACCTCTTTTGGCATCTCCGTGCTTGTATCATGGTTATGTACATATTCTAGCTGGTGAGCTTGTAATGTCACTTCCTGTATCGCATGTACCATATGTTTATCTGCGACTACTGTGGAATGTATTCTAGCTTCATGGCTTTTGTACTACCATATGTGTCATTCAGATTCCGTTTTGCTCTCACTGATTAGCTCCTCAGCATATTCCATCCTAATTCTCTTTGTGATTCGATCTTGGGTTTGAAGTAACAGTTATTATTTACTTCAGATGTCTGGACTTCCGGAGGGTAGCTCGCCCGCTGACCGTAATCAAGATCGAGGCTCAAGTCACGATAATGTTCCTCCTCCACCACCCACCATGGCGGAAGTGCTGATGCAGATCGAATGCAACAAGATGGACCAGACCCGTTTGCTGGAGCGTCTCATCCATAATACCGCCCGTCGCCCTGATGACAGGGGTGGACTTTCAGAGTTTCTTCAGCTGCACCCCCCGGTGTTCTCTCGCTCTGATGATCCGCTCGAAGCCAATGATTAGCTTCGCAATATTGAGCGTAAGCTGGACACTGCACGTGTTTCCACGGATGACCGCGTGAATTTTGCAGCGCAGCAGCTTGATGGAGCTGCGGCAGCATGGTGGGAAAATTTCCTCGCCATGCAGAAGGAAGACCACGTTGTCACGTGGCAGGAGTTCAGCACTGCCTTTCACGGAACTCATATTCCTGAAGGTGTAATGGAGATTAAGAAAGAATAATTCCGCAGTCTGGTACAAGGGCGGAAGAATATCACCGAATATCTTCATCTCTTCAACCTCTTGGCCCGTTATGCTCCGCATGACGTGGCCACTGATGCGGATAAGCAAGAGAAATTCCGCAAGGGCTTGAACGTGGAGCTTAAATATGAATTGCTCCCTTTCAATTTTCCTAATTTCCAAGCCCTAATGAATAAGGCTATCAAGATGGAGCATGGAAGACGAGCTCTGGAAGATTCTTGCAAACGTGCCCGAGAAGTGGCACAATCATCTTCTTCCAGCTCGCAGAAGAAACGTGTTTGGATTCATGCTAGCGCGTTCAACCGCGCTATTCCGTCCCCAAGACCGCCTGGGTTCGTTCCTCGTCCTCCAGTTCCCAGCTTCCAGCTGAGACCACTTGGCGGACAACCTGCTAACCCTGCTCCAAGGCCACCATATGGAGCTTGTTCAATTGTGGCCAGCCTGGCCATTTCTCTCGTGACTGTCCCCAGCGGCAGAATCCTACACCTTACCCTGTTCAAGGGCAGGGTCAACCTCGAGGCAATGTTCCCGCCAAGAAGGCGAATCCACAGCCTCAGTTTGGGAATCACGGTCGCGTGAACCACGTGGTCACAGAAGAAGCTCAAGATACGCCTGACATCATGTTGGGTACGCTCCTTGTTAATTCTATTCCAGCATCAGTTCTTTTCGATTCAGGAGCTTCTCATTCTTTTATATCTAAGAGGTTTGCGGATCAGCATGATATTCCCTATGAGGCCATGCTCAACTCCCTGGCTATAGTCTCACCGGGATCGGTAATGAGAGCCTCCCAAGAATGCCGTGAAGTTTGCATCAAGGTGGGCAATCTTGAATTCCTTGCTACCTTAATTGCTCTAATCTCCACTGACATCGATGTCATTCTTGGAATGAACTGGTTAGTTGCACATCAAGCCTTAATCAATTGTGCAACGAAGGCAGTGATTCTTTCTCATCCCTCCGGTGAAACTGTTCGATTTACTCCGGAGTTCCTTGAATCTCATCTTTGTGCTCTTGAAGGCAAGCCTCTCCCTGATCTTCCAGATGTTCCGGTAGTCTGTGACTTCCCGGATGTCTTCCCCGATGAACTTCCAGGTCTACCACCTGATCAAGACATTGAGTTTGTTATCGAGTTGGTTCCCGTAACCGCTCCTATCTATCGGCGTCCCTACCGTATGCCTCAGAATGAATTGATCGAGATGAAGAAGCAACTTCAGGAGTTAGAAGAAAAAGGTTTCATTCGACTGAGCTCCTCTCCTTGGGGATGCTCTACTCTATTCGTGGAAAAGAAAGATAAAAGCCTGCGGATGTGTGTTGACTATCGGCCTCTTAATGAGGTGACGATTAAAAACAAATATCTGCTTCCATGGATTGATGATCTCTTTGATCAGTTAACCGGAGCCACCGTCTTCTCCAAGATTGATTTGAGGTTGGGTTACCATCAAGTCAAGATCCGACCCGCAGATATTCCAAAAACAGCGTTTATGACTCGCTATGGGTTGTATGAATACACCGTGATGTCTTTTGGGTTAACCAATGCTCCTGCTACCTTCATGAGGTTGATGAATTCCATCTTTATGGAATACCTGGATCACTTTGTGATCATCTTCATTGATGATATCCTCATCTTTTCCAAGACCAAAGAAGATCATGTTGAGCACCTGAATCTTGTCTTGGGAAAACTCCGTGAACATTAGCTCTATGCTAAATTCTCCAAGTGTGAATTCTGGCTCGAAGAAGTCGCTTTTCTAGGACACGTGCTTTTGGCGAAAGGTGTCGTCGTGGATCCTAGTAAAGTCAAGGATGTTCTCAATTGGGAACAACCTAAATCGGTCACACAAGTGCGGAGTTTTCTTGGTCTGGCCGGCTATTATCGCCGTTTTATCGAGAATTTCTCTAAACATGCTAAGCCTTTGACCGAACTCCTCAAGAAAGAAAAGAAGTTCGAGTGGACTGAAAGGTGCGAAGAAAGCTTCCAAGAGCTAAAACGCAGACTGACCTCCGCTCCTGTGCTTGTCCTTCCGGACATCCACAAGAACTTCGACATCTTCTGTGATGCTTCCCGCCTAGGTCTTGGATGTGTGTTGATGCAAGAAGGGCATGTGGTAGCTTATGCTTCTCGCCAGCTGAGGCCACATGAAACCAACTATCTGACTCACGACCTAGAGCTTGCTGCGGTGGTTCATGCTCTGAAGATTTGGCGGCATTATCTTATCGGTAATCGCTGCGAGCTATATTCCGACCACCAAAGCTTGAAGTATCTCTTCACCCAGCCTAACCTGAATCTTTGGCAACAAAGATGGCTGGAATTGATCAAGGATTACGACGTGGGTCTCCATTACCAACCCGGTAAGGTTAATGTCATGGCAGATGCACTTAGCCGGAAGACTTACTGTAATAATCTTATGATCCGAGAGCACCAACCACCCCTCTATGAGGAATTTGCACGGCTTAACCTTGAAGTCGTTCAAAGTGGTTTTCGTAATACCCTTGAAATCCAATCCTCCTTGGAAGATCAAATCAGGTCTGCTCAAAAGCAAGACAAGGGTATTCGCAAGATCAAAGAGAACATTGTTAGCGGAGTTGCTAAATGTTTCTCAGTTGATGATCAAGGTGTTGTTTGGTTTGGCAAACGTCTAGTTGTGGCGAAGAACAACAATCTTCGAGAATCTATCCTTCGTGAATCTCATGACTATCCGTTGTCTATTCATCCGGGTAGTACGAAGATGCACTAAGATCTGAAACAGAGATTCAGGTGGACCCGAATGGAAAGAGAGATCGCTCGCTTCATCGCTGAATGTGATGTGTTTCGTCGTGTTAAAGCGGAACACCAAAAACCCGCAGGCACACTCCACCCTCTGCCTATTCCTAAGTGGAAGTGGGACAAGATTGGCATAGATTTCGTCACAGGTCTTCCAAGGACTCAGAAGAAGAATGATGCTATTTGGCTGGTCATCGATCGTCTGTCCAAAGTAGCACATTTTCTCCCTGTCCGAGAGAACATCTCAGCTAGCCAATTGGCTGAGTTATACATATCTCGGATTATATCTCTCCACGGAATCCCTAAACGGATAATCTCTGACCGTGGTAGTCTATTCACCTCCAGATTTTGGGAAAGTCTCCAAGCTGCTATAGGAACTCATCTCTCGTTCAGCACAGCTTATCACCCCCAAACCGGTGGACAAACCGAAAGGGCTAACCAAATCCATGAAGATATGCTTAGGGCTTGTGTTATATCTTTCGACACGAAATGGGAGAAGTGCCTTCCGTTTGCTGAATTCTCGTATAACAATAGTTTCCAATCAAGCCTAGGCATGGCCCCTTTCGAAGTCCTTTATGGACGAAAATGCCGAACTCCACTCAATTGGTCTGAAACCAGAGAAAGACAAATCTTTGGACCGGACTTGATCAAAGAAGCGGAGGATCAAGTTCGAATAATTCGAGAGCGGTTAAAAACTGCTCAATCTCGTCAGAAGAGCTACTCCGATCTTCATCGTCGTGAGATACACTTTGAGCCAAATGATAAAGTCTACCTTCAAGTCACTCCTCTTAAGGGTGTTCGCCGATTTGGCATCAAAGGAAAGTTGGCACCTCGTTACATTGGTCCCTTTCGCATTCTTTCCAAACGAGGTGAAGTCGCGTATCAGTTGGAACTGCCTCCGTCGTTATCCAATATCCATAATGTCTTCCATGTTTCTCAACTTCGAAAATGTTTCAAAGATCCAGTTCCAGAGTCGGCTGTTGATGCATTGGATCTTCAAGAAGATCTTTCCTATCGGGAATATCCTCTCCGTATTCTCGATGAAATGGAACGGACTACCCGAAGACGCAGCGTCACGTTCTTCAAGGTCCAATGGTCCAACCATTCCGAAGAAGAAGCCACTTGGGAACGTGAGGATCTTCTTTGATCGGCGGACCCCTCCCTCTTCTCCAGTTGATCCGAATCTCGGGGTCGAGATTCTCGTAAGGGGGTAGGTTTGTAACATCCCCAAGCCTAATCCCTTGTTAATGTGCATCATGGCATGGGCATGTTTAAAAAATATATATATAATTTGACATTGATTTTGAACTTTGGTTTGAATTCAGTTTGAAAAAGAGGCAAAGTTCAAAATAGAAAAGAAATTGAAAAACAAGAAAAATTAAAAACCTATTCTAATCCCTCTCCCACCCGGTTGGGCCTTCTTTTTGGCCCAGTTCTCCAATACTTGGGCCCTCCCTCCTCGTCGGCCTGCTTCCCGCCCCCCCTCTCCCTCGTGGGCTGCCGGCCTACCCCGCCCTGGCCCATCCCTCCTCTCTCCCTCTCCTGGCCTAGCCCGCCAGCCCTTCTCCCTTATCCTTTCCCTCCCCTGCCCTATCTACCCGCCGCCGCCGCCGTGGCCTGGCCACCGAGCTGCTTCGGGGCAGCCGCCGCCCGCCTCGGTGGCAAGCTCCTGTGCCCTCGCCAGCACCTCACGCTCCGCCCCGCCGCCTCTCCACCCCCTATAAAGCCGCCAGCCGACCGCTACACCCCCCGGCTTCCTCTCTCTCTCCTCCTCTTTCGGACATCGCCGCCTTCCCGCCTCACAAAGTACTATTGCAAACACCTAATATTTGCAAACACCTAATATTTGCAAAGTACTATTTGTTTTCAAATTCTACTTTTCGTTAAGTATTAACCATATTCCTTTGCATGAACTTACTTTGTCGCTCAATCAACACCACCACCATCCCAACCTATTTAGAGTAGTTTAGTTGTTGCTTCTAAGCTACTTATATGATTTTGATGCTTAGACATGCTTAGACATGTAAAAGTCGTAATTTCTTGGATGGCAGACAAAACACAACACTCTGGATGGGTTAGGTGGTAGGTGGGTGTTCACCGGGAACTGTCTAATGAACTTGACTAATAATTATCAGGTTAAACAAGAGGCCATGGCTGAGAGCATGGTGGGTTGTCTCATTTTCCCACAAGCACCGGTTCCCGATGTATATTGACCCAAGATTTGCGTACTTCTACACGGGTGGGATAATGGACCACCCACGACTAAATAATTTGCCTAGACTTAGAGTATGAGCTGCATTAGTTTGCCGTTTCCATTTGCCGTGTGCGTGAAAAAGGGGATGTGGTGTGGTATCTCAATATAAGTGTGGGGTGGACAGACGGTTTGGGATACCGGGGATGTACCTCGATTCACAACTTATGGGACCGTGTCGTAGTTGCGGCCAGACTGATGTACATGGAATGGCCCATAAGGGTGGCTCATACCTAGGTCGAAAGCATTGTAACGGTCATGTTTGATCTCCCTCTGCTAGCACACCTCGTGAAAGTGTGTCCTTGGTCTAGCGCTAAGAGATGATCGATACGTGTAGGTAAAGATGTACACCCCTGCAGGGTTTGAACTATTCGAATAGCCGTGTCCGCGGTTGTAGACAACTTGGTGATTACCTGCATCGAATTAGACAACTACAACAATAAATCTAAAACTTGCCAACTCTAAGGTTGAGGTGTAGCGATTGCTTCCTCCCAGGGTGGTTGAGGAAGAATCGAGAGTTTATGTGTTCGGTGGTCTGCAATAAGAGTTGATCGTGAAGTGTTCAACTCACCCCCTTTTAAAAGTATTCCAGTAGTCGATTTTCATCTACTTACAAAATATTGACAAAGTTAAAATCAGCTTTCAGCAAAATAGTCCACTGTTACCATGTTCTTGATACCTGTTGCATCTATTACTAGTTTCCCCTTGTAAGTCTTGCTGAGTACAATTTTGTACTCACCCTGCTATCGTTGACATTTTTCTTGCAGAGGAAACCATCCCCTCCGAGGGTGGTTTCTACGTAGAGATCAACGCCAACGACGACTTGTCGCTGGAAACCCAGGCAGTGGTCCTGCCCCTGGGGTTTGGCAGCTCATTTTGTTCTGCTACCACTTTTGGCCCAACCCTTTGGCTTCGTAGCCTTAATTACTCTTCCGCTGTGTAGTTGGATTTAGATCTTCGGATCCTATGTCTAACTATGTTGTTAAGTTTCAAGAACTTATAATATTGCAGTTCCTGTCATAGAGTTACTGCTGTGGTATCTGGTTGTTCTCGCCTGCCTCATGTGCCTTGTGTGTATGTTATTGAAGCACATGATGCGGGTAGGGTTTCAGAGTCTATATCATAGAGTTGTTTGGTTTAATCACCCCTGTGAAGTGACTCTTCTACTGAGAGATTGGGAACTGTATCATCCTACTCCAGCCGAGCATTAATTTGCTGGGACAAGTTTGGGATTGACGTTCTGGCTCAGTAGGAAAAGAGTGAGGTGGCCATATCACCCTAGTCAACCCGTGCAGTTATTTGCCAGAGCGAGTTCGGGATTGACGTCTCGGGCTATTCGAAGCCATATCACTCCACTCCTCTTGGAATTGACACCCAAGGGTTGAGGTCGGGGTTGACGTTTTCACTTAGCGGGTGATTTTGCTTAAAGCTCTCTGTTATGGATTTTAGGTCCCGACACATAAGCATTATCTTCTCACCCTTTGAGGCATCTCGAAGGTTGGGCCTCTTCTTGGTTATCCCTTACTGGGTTGTGTTCTCAAAGGAGAGGCACCCTATGCAGTCCTTGCCGATGCTCTCCTAGCATCTTCAGCGGCTTTGGCTTTGTGTGCCCCTGAAAGCTTCTTCTTTGCTGGGGAACTTAGAGCATTATTGTAGTCGGAGTCACTGTCGTTGGATAACTCCGGTGCCACGGCTGTTCCCTTGAATACCCTAGAAGCTTTAGTAGTGGGCTTATGGGCAGCTGTCTTGGAGGGAGCCTTCTTGATTGGTGAGGTGGACCGAGGAGAGCCTTGTGAGGTGCTTTCTTTGCTGCAAGCAGCCGAGGGGTAGAGAAGGTCTTTCTTGCAACCATGGTGATCCTCTTCAAACGAACTTGAGGCTCGTCATCACCTTCATCATCTGCGTCATCTTCCACATCCTCCGCTGAAAGTGCATCTATGCTCCCTAAGTGGATTTTGGTGATTAGTGATGAATGATTAAGAGATTAATGGACGTATTAATTGATGAGACGGTGGCTCAATCTTTCGATGAGACAAAGGTAGCTATCGATTTGGTGGTGTTTGGCCTTGACGATCCGACTATACCGTAGGCAACGATACACCTTAGCAATCGCTAAACCAACGTCCGATGGTTATTGACCTTGCTGTAGGCACGATCAACCTGAACAACAATGTTCGAGTTCCTACAAGCAACCGAAGAACCGGCAAGAACTATGATAAATTACAATCTGAAATTACGAGTATTTAATTGGCACAAGAGCTAGAAGAAAGTGTATTGAGATTCCACTGACGACCTGAAGAAAGTAGAGGTATTCCAACAATTCCACTGAAGAAAATGTATTCCTACACGATTTCTAGCAGTAGCTAAACAACTCAATGAAACCCAAAAACTAAAGAGAGAATTCTAGGGATTATATAAATAGAAGAGATGATCTATTTCATAAACAGTCGTGGACTAATTTGACAATTGTGGTGTGCTCATAAGGAAATTAGAGATGAGGCCATACATGTTGGAAAGACGACGAGATAAGTTGTCCAAAGAGTCCAAGATCATCCAGATCAGAGTTAATATGATCGAGATATAGACGTTTGAAGTCAGGACTGTCTCAGCAATCCGAATCAGAGTCCAGATCTTGTGGGACTTGATTTCTAGCTCTTCTTGGACGAAAAGTGACATGGGAAGACTTCTTGTACAACACCAATCCATGAGGGACATGGTTATAGCCACATGAACTTCATTCCCTCCTCCTCTTGAGAGCTTGAACTTGAATCCTTGCATGTTCTTGAAGATCTTGACGGACCTCCTTTTGTTCTTTATGGCTTGAACAGCGGATGTAGTTGAAGTAGTGGAAGTAGAGGTGGCAGCGGGTGCATCCATAGGGGTCATGTCTGCATCATCCATTGTATGGATAGATTTTAGTTCCATATGTGAAATCCAACCGGCATACCCCTAAAAAGTTAAAAAAAGAAAACAGTGAGAAAATAGTGAAGAGTAGATTATATTTCCTAGTTTTAGTGATTTGAAAGTCAATTTGAGTACAAGAAACTCCATATATAAAGAAGGGTGTGAGGAATTGTTGGAGACTAGGCTAAGTGCTCATAGGCTCAATTAGATCTTTGCCTCAGTCATTTTCTCCACAGATAAACCCTAGCATTTGCTTGGTGTGTGCCTAGAGTATCCGGACCGTGGTCCGGAGTCTCCAAAATCTTGTGTACAGTTTCTACCTAGTGCGCACCCAAAGATTGTGTGAGGTCCAGTTGTGGAGTGGTCGATTGTGTGTCTCCCGGAGAGTCTAGAATTTTCCCAGATACTCTGGAAAACTCTCTATCTAGCTCCCACGGTGTATGTCATTTTTACCAGATACTACGGACGATGACTTCTCTAGAGTAACTGATTGTGACTTTGGGAATTCCTCGGTTCAAACCCGCAGAGTTCTGGTTTGTTCGAGATACTCCAGAAAATTCTCTATCTAATCCCTAGAGTAATTGTACTTTGTGATAGAATTTCGGATGAACTCTTATCCAGAGAAACCGAGTATATCTCTCATGGTTTGTTCTCTGTATGTTCGAAGTCTTTGGGGTCCAACCCGGATACTCCGGGGATCTTCGTCCCAGACTATATGAGGCAGTTTCTGGGCGATGAATAATGCAGTTGGTTTTGAATCTAGGATACTCAGGGTATGGATCCGGATATTCCGGGACTGTGTTTTCTGCAGCCAACGGCGAGTTTTTCAGAGTGGGCTATTTATACCCCGAATCACCCATCCAAGCATAACTCTTGGCCATTTCAATTCCTGCACTCTTGAGAGCTTTTCTGCCTAGGGTTTCGGCCAAGGGGCTAGGGCTGCCTTTGGGGCTGCTTGGGATGCCCTTTGAGGTGCCCTGGCCCTCTATTTAAAGGGGGTGGGGCAGCTCTCCCTGGGAAGGTGGAGTTCTACTCTAGCAGGAACTCCCTGATGGAGTTGGAGTCCAATTCCACCAGAACCTTTTAGAACATTCTAGAACTTCTAGAACCTTCTAGAACCTTCCAGAACCTTCTGATACTTTTCGGAACACTTTCGGACATCACCGGAACCATTCGGGACCTCCCGGAACACTTTTGAGATCATCCGAAATACTTTCGGAACCCTTCTCTCTCGTTCTCCATAAATCGTAGCATTCCTAAATGTCGCTAAAACGTTAAGCGTGTGATCCTATAGGTTCGAGTATATGTGGACATGTCCGGAACACCTTCCGGTCAATAATCGTCAGCGGGATCTGGACACCCATAATGACTCCCACATATCATCGAAGGTCTTTATCGAGCGAATCTCGTATTACCGCATATCATCCTTTTGCCTCACGATACATTACACAACCCGAGGCGAGACTTTTATGGTATCCCTGTGATCAACTCCTTGATCACTATACCTAGTTATCCTCGTTACTGGTTTGTACTCTTTTCTCGTTTTCGTATTCCAGTGTCCCCGTGACTAACCCTTTAGTCACAATACCTGGCCAGGCGATGCTGGACACCGTATTCCGGTGTCCCCGTGACTAACCCTTTAGTCACAATACCTGGCCAGGCGATGCTGGACACCGTAATACCGAGTGGGCCCAGAGTGTATCTCTCCATGGCCGGATGGGCAAATCCCAGTCTTGACATATCTTGAACCACGATATACTTTCTGGTGTACCTGAAAGTCACCTTTATAATTACCCAGTTACGGAGTAACGTTTGATGACCCCAAAGCAACCATCCGGTATTCGGGTCTACGATATTCTCATGGTCTAAGGACGCAAGTAAACGTTAACACATAATGAGAAGATACTAACAACATATTGACGAAGCGATCTCGCAGTATCTCATAAGGGGGTCTATCCAACACCATTGTTACCCTAACAATATGTTCCTATTATTGCCGGCATCCTTGTTACATTAACAATGCCCATGATCAGGAAAACAAGACCATCAACAATACATGAGCTAGTCCAGAGGCCTGACTAGAGATCTGAATGGTGTTTATTATTCCACACATGCAATCAGGTTTTCCTCTGAATCTCATATCCAAGAACCAATGCAATTCTAGCATAGAACATAAACTTAATCATGAACATGAAAATAGAATAATAACAACTTTATTATTGCCTCTAGGGCATATTTCCAACAGTCTTCCACTTGTACTAGAGTCAATAATCTAGCCAATGCTTAAGCTCCTAACACCTATGGCATTCCGGTGTTTCTCATGCTTTGCTTGTGGTAGAGGTTTCGTCAACGGATCTGACACATTCAGGTCTGTGTGTATTTTGCATATCTTTACATGTCCACGCTCCACCAATTCATGAATGATGTGGAATCGGTGTTGTATATATTTGGACTTCTGGTGGGACCTTGGCTCCTTGGCCTGAGCTATGGCGCCACTATTGTCACAATAGAGCTCCATAGGATCCAGCGCGCTCGAAACCACACCAAGCTCGGTGACGAACTTCTTAATCCAAACCCCCTCCTTTGCCGCTTCCGAAGCGGCGATATACTCAGCCTCCGTTGTAGAATCCGCCACAGTGTTCTGCTTGGAACTCTTCCAGCTCACTGCGCCACCGTTCAGTGTATATACAAAGCCTGACTGAGATCGAAAATCGTTTGGATCTGTGACAAAGCTAGCGTCAGTGTAACCCTTTACAACGAGCTCTTCGTCACCACCGTATACGAGAAACATGTCCTTAGTCCTCTTCAGGTACTTAAGGATATTTTTCACTGCTGTCCAATGATCATGACCTAGATCACTTTGGTATCTGCTCGTAACACTTAGAGCATAGGACACATCTGGTCGAGTACATATCATGGCGTACATGATTGATCCAATCGCGGATGCGTATGGAATCTTATTCATGCATTCTCGCTCATCAGTTGTCGAAGGACACTGATTCTTGCTCAAACTTTTCCCATGCGACATCGGCAAGAACCCCTTCTCGGTGTTTTCCATACTGAACCTCTTCAGTACTTTATCTATATATGTACTCTGGCTTAGCCCTATTAGGCACTTTGATCTATCTCTATAGATCTTTATACCTAATATGTATGTTGCCTCGCCTAAGTCTTTCATTGAAAAACTATTTTTCAACGAAGTCTTAATATTGTCAAGAAAAGATACATCATTCCCAATCAACAATATGTCATCCACATAGAGTATTAGAAATGCTATTGCGCTCCCACTTACTTTCTTGTAAACTCCATGATGCTTGCTTCAGTCCATAGATGGATCTCTGAAGTTTGCATACCTTTCCAGCATCCTTTGAATTGACAAAACCCTCGGGCTGTATCATATACACGTCCTCGGTCAGCTTTCCATTCAGGAATGCTGTTTTGACGTCCATTTGCCATATCTCGTAATCAAAATATGCAGCAATCGCTAGAAGAATCCGAACAGACTTAAGCATCGCTACGGGAGAGAATGTCTCGTCGTAGTCAACTCCTTGAACTTGTCGGAAACCCTTTGCGACTGTCGAGCCTTATAGATGTATACATTCCCATCTGCGTCTGTTTTCCTTTTATAGATCCATTTACATTCGATAGGCTTCACGCCTTCAGGAGGGTCCACCAAGTTCTAAACTTGGTTCTCGTACATGGATTCCATCTCAGATTTCATGGCGTCTAGCCATTTAACGGAGTCAGGGCCCATCATTGCTTCCGTATAGGTCGCAGGTTCATCATTGTCTAACAACAATACCTCGTCCGAAAACCACTGTGGTTTCGTGCGAATCCCACCAGACCTTCGTGGTTCAGCTGCTGGCTCGACCGAAGTCTCTACATCACATGCAGGAGCTTCCGTATCACTCATTGTGGGAAACTCCGGAACCACTTCCGGCATTTCATCACTTTGACCTAATGATGGAGATTCACCAATCTCGTCGAGTTGCACTATCCTCTCACTCACCCCTTTCGCAAGAAACTCTTTCTGAAGAAACACACCGTTCTTTGCGACAAACACTTTGCCTTCGGTGCAGCGATAGAAGGAATACCCAACAGTTCCTTTGGATAACCAACGAAGAAGCACTTATCCGATTTGGGATCGAGCTTGTTTGGTTGTAAACGCTTTACATATGCATCGCATCCCCACATTTTAAGAAAAGACAAGTTGGGTTTCTTCCCATGCCATATCTCATATGGTGTCGTTTCAACGGATTTAGATGGCGCTCTATTCAGTGTAAAAGCGGCAGTCTCTAAAGCATAACCCCAAAAAGACAATGGTGGTTCAGTTAATGACATCATCGATCTTACCATGTCCAACAAGGTTCGATTACGTCTCTCGGACACTCCATTCCTCTGTGGCGTTCCGGAAGGCGTAAGCTGTGGAACAATTCTGCAACTCTTCAGATGTTCGCTAAACTCGTAACTCAAATACTCCCCTCCGCGATCCGATCGCAGAAACTTGATTTTCTTGTTACGATGATTTTCTACTTCATGCTGAAATTCTTTGAATTTTTCAAAGGTTTCAGACTTATGTCTCATCAAATAGATATACCCATATCTACTCAAATCATCCGTGAAGGTAATGAAGTAGAGGAATCCACCGCGTGCAGCTATACTCATTGGACCACATACATCCATATGTATGATCTCCAATAAGTTAGTCGCCCATTCTACGTGGCCAGTGAATGGCGTTTTAGTCATTTTTCCCATTAGACAAGGCTCGCAAGTGTCAAATGATTCAGAATTAAATGACTCCAAAAGTCCATCACAATGGAGTTTCTTCATGTGCTTCTTTCCAATATGACTCAAACGGCAGTGCCACAAATAAGTGGAATTCAAATCGTTTGTCTTGCGATGTTTAGCGTCAGTGTTATGGATGTGTGTATTACCGTCAAGATTCATAATAAATAACCATTCACAACAGGAGCATGGCCATAAAACATATTATCCATATAAATCGAACAACCCTTGTTCTCAGACTTAAACGAATAACCGTCTTGCAACAAACATGATCCAGAAATAATGTTTTTGCTCAAGGCCGGAACATAGTAACAATTACTAAGCTCTAAAATAAATCCTGAAGATAAATGTAGAGGTAGGACGCCGACGGCGAGCACAGCAACTTTTACTCCGTTCCCGACGCGCATCGTCACCTCATCCTTTGCCAGTCGCTTAGGCCTCTGTAGTTCCTGCATCGAGTTGCAAATGTGAGCAACCGATCCGGTATCCAATACCCAAGAATTACATTGTGGACCAGCAAGGAATACATCAATAACATGTATGACACTCATACCTGAGCTGGACTTTCCAGACTTCTTCTTTTCTGCCAGATATTTCTTGCAGTTCCTCTTCCAGTGTCCTTTCTCTTTACAGAAGAAGCACTCAACATCAGAAGTGGTGCCAGTCTTGGACTTTTTAGGCGTGTCAGTCACACTAGCACCCTTGGACTTGCCCTTTTTCTTAGACCTGCCTTTTTCTTGAAGTTGGTTGTTTTATTCACCATCATCACATGATTGGCGTCCTTCTGGATTCCACTCTCAGTAGTTTTAAGCATAGTGAATAATTCACCCATACTCTTTTCCATCCCATTCATGTTGTAGTTCATGATGAAGCTACTGTAGCTCGGAGAGAGGGAAGCTGAGAACAAGATCAGTGCCCAACTCTGGGAGATTGGAAAACCTAGCGCATCCAAACTTTGCGCGTACCCAGACAATCTGAGTACATACTGACTTACTGAGCTGCCCTCAGCCATCTTGCATCAAACAAGGCTTTGGATATCTCATATCTTTCAGTCCTTGCTTGCTTCTGAAACAAAGCTTTCAGCTCCTGGATTAACTCATAAGCAGCCCAATTCTCAAAACGCTTTGAAGATCAGGTTCCATGGAGGCAAACATGACGCACTGTACTGCAATGGAATCATCACTCTTAGATTGATAGATACGAGTCTCATCATCCGTAGCGTTAGCGGGGAGTTCACCGAGAGTTTGCGATAGGACATAGTCCTTCTTGGCACTCTTGAGGACAATCCTCACATTACGGTACCAGTCCGTAAAGTTGTTACCAGATGAATTCAGTTTTCTTTCTCAAGCAACGCGCATAGTGGAAAGGTGGTTACGGGTGCCATAGATCTACAACTAAAAACAAATACACTTTAGACATTGTTCATGATTAAAGCAACTCAAATTAACACTTAATTAGAGTAAGCTCTCACTAAAACCAATATCCCTCATAATTGATTATTAGTGATTCAAGATCCATGACTCACTCACTCCGCCATTGATGTGACATCACTGATGACGGAATAACGAGACCGGTAGGTCAACTTGCCAATCATATCCCCATATGACTCTTGTTCATCTTTCGATGGGTGTGTTCCGAGCCCAAGACGATCTTGCCAAGCTCGTCAAGACAACCGAGTGCCTGCTGCGCGAACGGTTCGCGCCCGCCTCATATATGTCAAACCTATCGTACCCATGTGATATGGCGCACCTCAGAATGGCAAATATTCCAGACGGTGCTACACTTGGAAGAACACTAACTACTTGATATTTGTGTGAGGGATCACCCTATTTAACAACATCTAGCACGTATCAAACAAGGTGCATAAAAGGGATTAACATCACATGCAATCAAATTATTGTGATATGGTATAGCCCCTTTTGTTGAAGAAGACTTCTTCAACATCCTTTGGCGGAGACTCCTTCTCGCGTACGGCGTAGCGTCGAGGTCCATCGATGTAAGATTGTCACCACCATGTCCTTGCAATTACAACTATTTGCTATCACATAGCTAATAAAATAAATGCATTACATGGCTTTCTAGTTGACGCGCAGGTCAATACAATAAATAATGACAATCATATTGGCTCCTGCGGATTGCCGTACTCACGACACGCAGGTCATGACAAAATTAAAATTACAAACATTTTGCATATCATACAATCACATTGCATCACATAGGCTATACCACATCACATGCATACCCTGCAAAAACAAGTTAGATGCCTCTAACGTTTATGCTACAATACGTGGCTTTATGGCTACGTGGCAAACCATTTGCTACCTGCGTTACCATAAGCACGATTGCTCTTGCAGTTTTTAACTGTCGGGGTGTATGGAATTGGAGATTCGGAAATCTCGAACCCCATACTAAACTTCGTCATACGCATGACCCCCGTGTAGATCACATCTACAAGCCCGCTCATTGTAAATTTATCTTTCTCAACTAAAGTGAAACCAAAGTCATGCTTAGCATGTCTCGATCCGAAGATCGTAAGGTTCGCCGGACCTCTGAAAATTCATGATGCCGCCGAGATCAAAATTATGCAATGAGAGGGAAACAACAAGAAAATCTGGTGGTAGATCTCATCTAACACCCCGCACATGATATGTGCAATGCCGCATATCACATATGCTCTAGTCGTACCTACAACTACGCATAGAACCTGGCTCTGATACCACTGTTGGGGAACGTGCTACGCAAAACAAAAAATTTACCATACACGAACCAAACCAAGATCCACCATCGAGGTGCAGGCAACGATATCATACCTTCGCTGATCACGTCAATGCAGCGGAGAAGTTGACAATGTCGATGAAGTCCGCAGACTCCCGCAGCTAGGTTATACCTCCCAGCTGCGAGAGTGAACTCCTCGTGAATAGTTCGCCTGATCGAACGCCGAAGTGTACGACGTCTCCGAGGTATCCACGCGTACCGGATCAGCGACACCACGGTAATGTGTGGACCAGCACACAAGAACAGCGGGGATCTACGAGAAGGAGAAGCAGCAGCGCGCTAGCAGCTGAACTAGATCCAATCTAGAAGAGAGAGGAAGAGGAGGCTGCGGCCAATCTAGAGGTGGCGGCTGCCTAGGGTTTCGGCCAAGGGGCTAGGGCTGCCTTTGGGGCTGCTTGGGATGCCCTTTGAGGTGCCCTGCCCCTCTATTTAAAGGGAGTGGGGCAGCTCTCCCTGGGAAGGTGGAGTTCTACTCCAGCAGGAACTCCCTGATGGAGTTGGAGTCCAACTCCACCAGAACCTTCTAGAACTTCTGGAACCTTCTAGAACTTCTAGAACCTTCTAGTACCTTATAGAACCTTCTAGAACCTTCCAAAACCTTCTAGAACCTTCTGATACTTTTCGGAACACTTCTGGACATCACCGGAAACCATCCGGGACCTCCCGGAACACTTTCGAGATCATCCGAAATACTTTCTGAACCCTTCTCTCTCGTTCTCCATAAATCGTAGCTTTCCTAAATGTCGCTAAAAAGTTAAGCATGTGACCCTATAGGTTCGAGTATATGTGGACATGTCCGGAACACCTTCGGTCAATAATCGTCAGCGGTATCTGGATACCCATAACGACTCCCACATATCATCGAAGATCTTTATCAAGCGAACCTCGTATTACCGCATATCATCCTTTTGCCTCACGATACATTACACAACCCGAGGCGAGACTTTTATGGTATCCATGTGATCAACTCCTTGATCACTATACCTAGTTATCCTCGTTACCGGTTTGTACTCTTTTCTCGTTTCCGTATTCTGGTGTCCCCGTGACTAACCCTTTAGTCACAATACCTGGCCAGGCGATGCTGGACACCGTAATACCGAGTGGGCCCAGAGTGTATCTCTCCATCGCCGGATGGGCAATCCCAGTCTTGACATATCTTGAACCACGATATACTTCCTGGTGTACCTGAAAGTCACCTTTATAATTACCCAGTTACGGAGTAACGTTTGATGACCCCAAAGCAACCATCCGGTATCCGGGTGTACGATATTCTCATGGTCTAAGGACGCAAGTAAACGTTAACACATAATGAGAAGATACTGACAACATATTGACGAAGTGATCTCGTAGTATCTCATAAGGGGGTCTATCCAACACCATTGTTACCCTAACAATGTGTTCCCATTATTGCCGGCATCCTTGTTACATTAACAATGCCCATGATCAGGAAAACAAGACCATCAACAATACATGAGCTAGTCCAGAGGCCTGACTAGGGATCTGAATGGTGTTTATTATTCCACACATGCAATTAGGTTTTTCTCTGAATCTCATATCCAAGAACCAATGCAATTCTAGCATAGAACATAAACTTAATCATGAACATGAAAATAGAATAATAACAACTTTATTATTGCCTCTAGGGCATATTTCCAACACTCATGTGCAGTTATCTTACTCTCGCAGCTACTCATTCATAGTGAGTTCCCATGCGGAGCACCAAGATGGTTCGGGTTCTAGCAAGGAATGTCATCGAATTCAAGAAGAGAAGAGGAAGAACAAGGCTGTGGTTGACAAGGTAGGACTACCTTCTATGTTAGATGATGAGGACGATATTCCAATCGGCCAAAGGAAGAGATTGGCCATTTAGAAAGTGAAGACAAAGCAAGGGGAAGAAGCCTTTCCCCCCTCCTCCTTAGGGAAATTCATGGATGCTACTCAAAAGTCCCAACCTTGTGAGGATGCAAGGAGGACAGGACCTCCCCACAAGACTAAGTAGGTTGTTGCATCTAGCTCAGCCCTAAAGAAGGCATCAGCTCAGAGTGGAGTTTGAGCTAGAGTTGCTTCCACTCCGCCTCCTCCTAAAGACAAGGTTGTTATGAACATCGATCAGCCCGTGAGAGGCTGGATCTCGAGAGAGGTGGAGGATTACAAGAGCATGCTCAAGAACAAGTATGAGAAGATTAGATGGGACATCAACCACTATACCTGGAAGAGGGACACTATTGACCCAAGGTTTCACACCTTGGTGCAGTATGACATTTATGAGCCCATTTGCCTAAAGTTGGAGAAATCTGTTATTCCCCAGCAATCAGTGGACTGGAGATATATCAGGGCACATTCCACAAATTCCCTGAGATGTACGAGACTTGAGAGGTGAAGGGGTTGAATCATCTAATGGGTATCCGGTATGACTGGAATGATGAGATTATTCTACAGTTTAACGACACTCTTTACATCAAGAAGGATGATGTCATGACCATGTAATGGATGACTAATGGTAAGAAGTACCAAGCTACATTTTATGACTTCACCAGAATCCTAGGTCTTCCAAGGTTAGAGGACACAGAGGCCAAGAAACACCATTATGTGGATTCTCTCCCACCTGAGGGGAGTGCCAATCTGTACCAGAGGCACCTTTGGGATCCATGGACACATTAGTGGCTTGAAGCCACTCTATGCCACGCTGAATAAGTTGTTCAGAAACACCATGGCACCCGAGGTTGGAGATGCCTCCTTTTTCAAAAACTACACTCTAAATCTCATCAAGGAGATGAATTATCAGCGCAGGATTCATGTGATGGTTTCATCTTAAATGAGATCTAACTTGCCATGGAGGAGTAGAAGAGGTAATTGCCCTTTGCACCATATATCCAGAGGTTGGTCGATGCCATCTCCGGTGAAGGGTTCCACCGTGATGTCTCTCATGGTATTTGCCAACCTCAGCCGAAGAAGCTTGCACTTGCTACTTCCGTGAAGCCTGCTTCCTCCAAAGCCACCCTGGACCCACCTCAAAGTGTCCTTCGCTCGACGATTGATGCTCTAAAGTTGATCTTCTCCATATGGAAGAGCATCAAGACAAAGCTATCACAGATCTGCACATTAATTAGAAGAACACAATTTGGATGAAGAAGATGCAAGCATTCATGAGTATGCTAGGCATCTCTCCTGATGGCTTTGAGTAAAACCCGAGTGATGAGGATGAACCTATCCCAAAGACATTCTACTCTCCATCGCTCTCACCATTCAGGAAGCTTCACCTCCTTCAACCCATCGGGACAATGATGACGATGAGTAGCTTCTCTCTTTTTGGTATCTTGACACAAAAGGGTGAGAATAAGGTAGGGTAATACTCGATTTTGGGGAGTTTAGGTTTGTGAATGGAGAGTTACAAGACTTAGTGTTCATTTGATCTTATTTTTCTTTTAAACTATATTAATGTCTTTTCATATGTGGTGAACTTGTGATGTAAAAACATGTGACTAGGTTGCTATGCTTAAACTTATGTCATTTTCTAAATTTCTCTTCATTTCATATCTTAGATACATTGTTTATTTTCTTATATGCCTTGTTTACACAATGCACTCCCACGAAAACTACTATAGTTCAGTACATCACTAAAGGGCAAAATCCTTCATCACTGACAGATTTCACGTGCATCAGTGATGAGTGGTTAGTGATGACTTGATGACTCCAAGTCATCAGTGACGGGTAGTTTACTACATCACTGATAGGTAGTGGTGAATGCCTGCAATTGGTGATATGTCATCAGTGATGGGCTAACAATGTAACCTGTCACTAATGACGTGTCATCAGTGATGGTTGCTAACGTAACTCATCTCTAATGACACTCATCAGTGACAGGTCCATGGAAAACCCCATCAATGATCATTGCATACCCAAGACAAGGTTTTTCATGTTTTTTGGCTAGCCTCATGATTTGCTAGCCATGCCCTCTGAAACAACATATCACATCACCTATATAACCATCATCACAGTACATAATCTCTAACTGCACTATGCATAAAAACTTATAATTTGTCATGTCATTCAGTCCACAATGGTTACATCTTTCATGAGAAGATTTGATGGTGCAACTGACCATCAAATTTTGTCATGAAAGAGGAAAGCATTGCGATTGAATGACGCAATATATTATAAATCTTACATACTATACAAATAGAGAGTACTGTATTCAAATTATGCCCTCTGAAACAACATATCACATCACCTATACAACCATCATCACAGTACATAATCTCTAACTGCACTATGCATAAAAACTTATAATTTTTCGTGTCATTCAGTCCACAATGGTGACATCTTTCATGAGAAGATTTGATGATGCAACTGACCATCGAATTTTGTCATGAAAGAGGAAAGCATTGCGACTGAATGACGCAATATATTATAAATCTTACATACTATACAAATAGAGAGTACTGTATTCAAATTAAGCATTGAAATTTATTGAAACAGATGCATCCATGCCTATCATAGGCCTCAGATTCTAAGTTATTCTTAATACATAGAATGTGTGCCTACTTTTCTTGGAGGATATAAGGATTTTTAGTCGTTCCTTAACTCATACTAGAAAAGAAAAGCACACACTGATTATATAGCAAAATCTTATTATCATTGAACTAATCATGTAAAAAAACTTCTACCACATCACGCGGTTGTGTCAAATAAATCCCTTCTAAGGTGTCCATCTCAAGTGAGAATGATCGATCATTCTCACATGAAATGGACACACTAGAATTGATTGATTTCATAGAATCATCAAAAATGTTGTAAATTTTACAGCATAACTTATACCAAGCATTACGCTATTGCAGAGATCATTAACTATGCATCACACAATAGCTTGAGGTAAAAAAAATGGATTTGTATAGAGGTTACACTTGTTGGCATAGCTAACTAAAATGGCTAAGCATAGCTAAACTAAAATAGCCTTCGAGTATTTGCGCACATCGGTCGACAAGGGTTCAGTGGTGTAGGGTTGCGATTAATGCAATTTTAACCTTACCCCAAGCCTGAACCCTAAACTCTTAAACCATCATGAATAGTTTACTAATGGCTCTTATTCCTCATTGGCATAATCTAAGAGCATGTGCAAGCATGATTGCAAGCACGACATCATCCATGATCTATTAAATCACATCAACCAAATTATTTAGGTACATGAGAAAGAATGGAGTTGGATACCTGAGGGCGGCAGAACGAGGGCCTAGATTCGGCAGCGGCACACCCGGTGGAACCCTGACCCAGTGATGGAGGAGCACATGGATCTAGCAACGGAGCAGCTTGGCCTTGGTTGTTGTCACGTGGAGGACTCACCGGTGAAGGCCGCGTGGCGTCAGCGTCGTAACCATCGTTCACCGTTTGTCGGAGGCTGCGCAGTATCAGTGATGGGACCGAGCAGCACACCTCTGGGAAGGAGGCCTTTTGCATGGATGCTGGAGGGGTGGGAGCAGAGGCGGCATCGTGCATGGCAGTGACCTTCAGGTAGCTACTGTCAGCGCCAATATGGGGGTTGTCCTTCGCCATGGTGGGAGAGAGTAAGGGAGAGAGATCTGTGGGGTTAGGAGAGGGAGAGGGAGGCGGCGGGCTGGGTAGGGTTAGATTAGTGGTTGCTTTTATAGAGGGAGGTGGCTGGCTAGGTATTGAGCCACCAGAGTTGGGCCTCAACCCATTTATTCAGATGAGCCCAGAAACAATCTGCCACTAATGATTGCCCCTCATCACTGACGGGTAAGCCATAGAGCCATCCGTGATGACCTATTTTTTTACACAGAAGAAAAATAATTTATATAGATAATATATACATGGTTCAGAATTTACATAGATGCAAAATAATGACAAAGCTGGAATTAAATAGTTCATAATTAGAAAAGGAAATACTCCTCTTGATCAAAATTCCTCTAGCTCGATGTCTTAATCCAAAGGGACCTGCTCAAGCTAGGCGACTGAATAAACTCTCCAGAAGCTTACTCTTTCTTAGCCCCACTTGATGTACTTTGAGTGGAGTTTTCAGATGTCGTTGATTTGATTGCAATGGAAAAGGAAATAGGGAATTGATAGATAGGTCCATCCAGTGTGTATGCGTCCGCAACTCCCCGTGCTCCTATGCTTATTGATATGTCCAGTGTGTTTGAATCCTCGTAAAATCTAGCATGTAAATTTTGACTCCTCATTATGTGCCTGTTAAAAGATTTTGTCATAGTCTCTCTGCCAACACACCGATAGACGTGTTTTCAAAGTTTGATCAACCTAGGTAAAGTTTACAACCTTAAAAGTGTGTAAAACTAATCGATTAGTTGTGTCCATGGTCACGGATGGCACAAAGATCCATTTATCTCAAGGAACTTGTCTTCATTTATTCTCAACTACTTTTCCCTCTATTTCTTAGAATAAGTATAGGTGGTGAGAACCTATTGCAAAATTAAGGGGTTAGACCATCTCGAGTAGTGTTAGTGGTTGGAATCCTCTCTAGTTACCTTCACTAGTTATAACCCATTGATAAAACTTCTTTAATCATAAAAATGCCTTCAAACTATCGTGTAAATTCAACTAAAAATTGTTCTTTATGCAAAAGAGCCATAAAGCCTTGTTTTGTTAAAACCTGCATATAGCTTTATTAGGTTTTCCCAAAAATGGTGCACACCGAGTTCTTATTGAGCATGTTGTATATTGGATGTGTTCAAATAGCTATGTTGTACATAGTGTTTTATTATATTGTTCGTTGTGTTTCTAGTGTAAAGGACATAAGTCCTAAGTACTCTATTTAGCCCGGTGGCATACTACTCAGACCTTTTTGTAATAAACTACGTGATGTATGCAATGGTATCATTTTGATTATCTTCGTCAGCTTAATCTGGGACTGATGAAGATATATACAAGGGGGTCTGGGAGTTATTGTTGAGCTCTCACAAAAGCTGGCCTTATCTTTGCTAGCCTCTATGGTACTCGACATTGCACTTATCACAACAATATTTTTCATACACCACCTGTACATCCAAATCCATGTGGGAGTTCCTAAAAATAGGAAAATAGAATAAAGGGGACACCGAGGTGGCAATAAATACCATTGAAACAGAATAAGTGGTGCAAAATAAAGTTCCCCACGATAGCCCAAATATCTAGTTTCAAGTGAGTCCACCAAACCTATCTATTCATAGAAATTCATCATGCTATTTGAAAGCAGTGGATTTTTCCTTGCACATTTATACATTTATTTTTACATCTTTTGGAGCATCACATTTCATGCATTTTGCCACAATATTTTATACCTCACATTCATATTTTATATGGAGCTCTATTCATTGTAAATGGCACTTTCTCATGTCTTTTTGGGAAGAAAGAAAATAAAAAAAGAGTTGGCCGAAAAAAGAAAGAAAAAATAGAAAAAAAGAAGAAAAAAGATAAGATAGAATAAGAGAGGTGCCATGTTTCTTTCATTGAGCTCTATTGTAGTGCTTACTTTGTAGCTCTAATTCTTCATAGTAGTGGGATGATGATTGCTTTTAGTCTCTTAGTTTTCAGTGCATCATTTATTTGTTCATGTGCATATTATGGAAATTCCCTACTCGTCGTGTAATATCGGAGTCGAGGATATTACTAGTGCCTTGGAGTTAGTGTGTGTTGCATGAGCCTTTCTTTTTTCTTGATTGAATTCTTCCTTCCCCATCATTATTTCTAAATTCTCAGGGATGGGATAAGCTTATTACACTTGTTGGACATTTGTTGAACTTTGGAGATCTATTATGTCATGTTTCTCCAAACCAAGATCCACCAAATAGCTTGAGTGGCTTAGGAGTAGCAAGAGAGATGAAAGTTGAGAGATCATGCTTTGAATGTTGCAAGATACTATGTTATTTTTAAATTTAATTGTATCTTTCAAAAATTTGAATGATAAAGAACACTAACAGGAGCTCACTTGTTAGAATTTTGATGCAAAATTTTTATTTTAGACTTATGTATTAGCTAATAGCCTCTCATTAATTAGCACTTATGAAGTTTCTCAACTAGGAGACCTTTTTGATTCGTTGTTCTACATATTCTTCAAAGCCCGTATTTATCTTATCAACTTTCGCTTATAAACATGAGGATCATTTTGATCAGCTTTATTTTGCTCAGAGAGAAGCAAATATCTAAACTTGGGGAGCTTGATGCGAGTATTTTGCATAGTGTTTTGTTACTACTTTTCTGTCATAATTATATAGTTTTCTTGCATATTTAACTAAATAATTTTTATATTTTAGGATTATCAAAATCTATGTTCTGCTTGATATCTACAAATCTATAAAAGCACATTTTTATGGGAAGAAATAGGCGGAAAGCTGCGTTTTCAGAGAAGGATCATTGAGACGGAGCAACAGCCGAGGACCCATGGCCAGGGGAGGTCCATGAGCCTAGATGGCCAAGTGGGGTGGGCAGCTTGGCCGCGCCTCTGCTGCCTGGCCTGGTGGGACCTCCGCTGGGGGTGCCCTTCAACTGTGCTCTTCATCTTATACTCCTCTTCGTGATGGCGCAGGATATCCGGGGAGAAAAATGGATCTACAAGTCTTGGAAAGAATAGAGAGGTTTCCCCAGCAATCCACCATATTCTACAACAAAAAATTCAAGATCATCGAAGGAGGCCTTCATCACCACACTCCAGTGGTCTCCATCGTCATCATCATCTCCAACATCGATATCTTCACTTTGTTCATTAGATTGAGTCCCTAAAAATGTTTCTAGTATTACCGATATTATGTCGTGTCATACTTGATATTTTTAATGATTTTATTATACTGTAAGAACTACATGGATTATTATTCACCATGCTCATGAATATCTTCATCATGTTTGAGCAGTTTATTATATTCTTGAGGACATATGGTGATCCCTAGTAGAAGTTATTGATGAAGTTTAACATTATTATGGCTATGTCTTGTTCTTTTATTGTTGATCTAAGTGATGGTGTACAAAGATCAACTGTGCATCACTTGTCCTTTTGGACATATACATTAGCACCGTTATACGTGTATTGAATAGGGGATAGATGGGGTGAGAGCAGCCTCTCTTTAAAACCTAGCACATGTAATGGGGGAATTTATGCTACGGTCGAGGAAACCTTAATCTTGATGATATCTAGCTTGTTTGTTACACCTAGTCTGCATAATACTCACAGATATACATTTCAAACATAGCTTTAGCATCGATAGATTCCGTGATGGACATTGGTGGAGATCCCCTACCTTAAGAACAATGTCTGTATTATATCTGCACACTCTCTTTATATGTTGTTTATTGTTTTTAGTACTTTTATTATTTCTGAATTTTTTATTACTTATTGCCCCGTATCTAAAATACTAAAAATATCGCTCACCATTTATTATCCAATATACTGCAGCAGCATTAATTACTTGTGGCACCACTTCCTTTACTCCTCGTGGGTTCGAAAACCATTTCTACTTCAAAGCTACGCTACAATCGATGATATCCACTTGCAAGAAAAACATAGTTAGTTGGTACCACGAGAAAGTATTTGTAAAAATGATGTTGTGAATCTTGATTGGTACACCATAGTGAGTACCAATGAAATGAATACATCACATCTTCTATGTAAAGTTGTACAACCTCTGTAGAGTGCTAAAATAATCGATTAGCCGTGTTTACACTTGCAAGCATGGTTAGTAGCAACCTATATCGAATTTGGTGATAACTTTTGTTAATTTTGTGATACTTTGTGTTATCTACTAATTAATTTGCTAATTACTTTGGTAGTTTGTGCTACCTTTCCTTTTTGGTAATTACTTTGGGTTACCTGTATTTTCCTCTACAAGTGTCGGGTTAAGTTATGCTCTGGGCCATGACCAGTACCCTGTTGCTTTATAAAATTATTTACTTCATTTCAACTACTAGTTCACGTTATGCAAATGAATCGTAGAAGCCTTCCTATGCCAGCCTTGCATCATTTATATTTGTTACACTTTCCTGGTGGCTTGCGGAGTACATCGTGCACTCATTCTTGCTATAATTATGCTAGGTTGCTCAAATGCCACAAAGGAGTTCTACTTTGAAGACCATGGGATCTAGGATTGTGATAATCTAGTCAATTCCCTGTCGCAAATGGATTGGCTCATCTGACATTTCTATTGTTATTCCGTTGCAATCTTATTTGAGTGTTAGCTCTCAAGGCTATTGTGAACCTAAGAGATTAATCAATTAAATATGTTATTGTTTTAGTAATATCATTACATGGAAATGACATTCATCTGCACTAGTGTGATCTTAGATTGGTGTAGAATACATAGAGGGTTCGGATGTGTGAAATCCAGGTCAGACAATATGGTTTAAAATCTTGGATTGATGACCAGACCATGACGACCAGACCACACCCCCCTCCTTGTTAGATTCAAATGTTCAATAACAGCGGCAAACTCAAGTTAACACGTATGGTGAGAGTACACTTTTCGATTAGCTCATATGCTAATTCTTTTGATTGTGATGTTGTCCCTATGCAAGAATGATCTATGCTACTATGTAGGCCTTGGAATATGATAAAGATTATGAACATCATGGTAGAACTAATCAATACTCTATTCCTAGAACAAATTCTAAAAGAAACAAAATTAGTTTGTTACTCAGGTCTCCTGAACAAATTCCAAAAGATGATATTCATAGAGAGAAGAATTAGGAGCCAAACAATAGTGAAAATCAGATTCTAGCTAATGAGTTTGAAACAACATAAGAGTAAGAATAAATCTGGACCAAAACAAGTTAATAAAATAAAATTAAAAGGTACATTTTAGCTTGCTAGTCAATCTAATATTTATGATTTGGATGTGCTAGTACTTCTGCTTGCTATGCATTTCTATGCAAAGAAGCATTATTTTCACCTGGGGATATGCCTCCTTCTTTGCCTCGGCTGTCACTAACATTTTACAGGAGTACTATAACATTTTTTCAAAGGACATATTGCCGGGCTTACCACCAGTTCAAGGGATTGAGAAATAAATTGATTTAATCTTTGCCTCGCTGCCCAACCATGAGCCACATCGTACCAACCTCAAGGAGATGAAAGAATTCAATGATAAGTTCAAGAATTGCTTGATAAATGGTATGTTAATGAATCTCTTAGTCCATGTATTGTCCCCGTCATTTTGGTACCTAAGAAAGATGGATCATGGCTTATGTGTGTTGACCGTAGAGACATCAATAATACTATCATGCATTATCGTCATCCTATTCCTTGGTTAGATAATAGGCATGATGAATTAAATGGCTCTACAACATTCCCTAAAGTTTATTTGCGTAATGATCATCACCAAATTAGCATGAGGCTAGGAGATGAATGGAAAACATTATTTAAAACTAAGTTCAGACTTTATGAGTGCCTTTCAGGTTAATTAATGCACCTAATACTTTCATGAGATTGATGAACGAAGTCTTATGTGCTTTCATATGAAAATTTATGGTGGTATCTTTTGATGACACTTTGATCTATAAAAAATCTTTGGAGGAACACTTTGGACATTTACATGTTATTTTTAATGCTTTAGAGATGAATGTTTGTTTGGTAACCCTGAGAATTGCACCTTCCACACCGATCAAGTATTATTTCTTGGCTATGTTGTTACTCCACAGGGCCTAAAAGTTAATCAAGGCAGGTCAAAGAAATACAAATTTGGCCACCTCCTAAAACGGTTAAACGAGCGTGGAGTTTTCTAAGAGTTGCTAAATTTCACCGGCGCTTTATTAAGGATTTTCAGCACCATTGTCGCACCATTGAACGAGCATTCAAAGGAGTTCCATTGTTCGGAGCAATGCACAAGAGCAAGCCTTCCTGATTTTGAAACATAAGTTAACACGTGCACTTTTTCTCCAACTTTTGAACTTTAATGTAATGCTAGTGAAATTGGTCTTGGTGGTGTTTATTGCAAGAAGGTAGACCTATTGCTTATTTCAGCGAGAAATTGAGTGGGCCTAGTTTGAACTATTCTACTTATAATAAGAAATTATATGCTCTAGTTCAAACTTTAGAGACTTGGCAACATTATTTATGGTCCAAAGGATCTGTCATACATTTTGATCATGAATCTTTGAGGCATATTAGACGTCAAGCTAAACTAAACTGTAGACATACAAGTTGGTTGAATTCATTAAGTCTTTTCCTATGTCATAAAACACAAGAAAGGGAAAGAAACCATTATTGCAGATGCTTTGTCTAGGAGATATACTAAGCTTTCACAACTTGAGTTCAAAATATTTGGGTTGGAGACCTTTAAAGAGCAATATCTGCATGATGCTGAATTTAAAGATGTATTACAAAACTATAAAGAAGGGAGAACATGGAACAACTTCATCATTAATGATGGATTTGTGTTCCGTGCTAACAAGCTATGCATCCAAGATAGCTCCGTTCATCATAGAGGAGGTTTAATGGGACACTTCAGCATGAAGAAGGTAGAGGATGTGCTTGTTGAACATTTCTTAATCCTCATTGACATTGTTTCTTGGGAGGGTAGTATTTTTGTGGTCATGGACAAAATTTCTGAGATGGCACTCTTTATACAATGTCATAAAGTGACGATGCTACAAACGTAGCTAATTTGTTCTTTTGTGAGATTGTTCGCTTGTATGGTCTGCCCAATACAATTGTTTTAGATATTGATACTAAATTCCTTGGCCACTTTTGGAGATGTTTATGGGCTAAAATGAGGACTAAATTATTGTTTATTACTACTTATCACCTCTAAACCGATGTTCAAACTGAAGTGGTTAACAAAACTTTGTCTACTATGCATAGGGCGCTTTTGAAAAAGATTTTGAAAATTTGGGAAGAATGTTACCTCATATAGAGTTTGCTTACAATCTGTCGACGATTGGTGAACCGCCGATCTTATAGTAGTCGTGAGACAGAGATACTTGTTGTTGGGTAGGGACCCCTAGTGCACAAGGCCAAGCGATCTGACGACAAGGAAATGCCCTTTTTATACAGGTTCAGACCTCCCTCGGGATAACAACCCTACGTCCTGTTCGTATATATTGATTAGAGAATATCTTACAAAGGAGGTGTATGTTACTGGCTATCCTAGACCTAATCGGAGGCTACTTCGACTAGTTTCGCGGGGCTCGACTCCTTCGAGGTGGCGGGTCTTCTCATGGGAATCGCTGGGGCTTCTAGATGGTAATTGCGATATTCTTGTCGGGATAAACCTCCGATTAGTCCAAGGCATTTTCTGGGCTAGCTGGCCTGAGAAGCATCTTTGATTTAATCTGATCTATCGATCACGGACATGCGTTCGCCTGGTAGATTTCTGGGAACCGAACCGTCATGGCGGAATTTTCGCGTGGTGATGAAGAATCTCTTCTTTTTCTGCACTACTGTTCGGCTAACGTTAGCCAAAACGTAACGTGCTCATCGGGGTCGTGGGTTTGCCAGACCCTCATTTTCCCGCGTACGCCGTCTCGCATGCGGGGAAAGCAACTGTCCGCATTTAATATGATGGAACAGATCGTGCCGTTAACCATGCTCCGGTCAGGCGAAAATTGAATCTCTTAAGAGATCGAGAGTTGGTTAGGGTTTTGCCTGCATTGCTCTCTGTCTCCTAGCATCCCCATCTTCTTCTTTGCGTCCCTGTCTCCAATCCTTGCTTCGCCGTCGCCGACCACCTTCAGTGACAATGGGAAAGAAAAGCGCAGCGAAGAAGTCCCCTGAGACCAAGAAATCGACGGAGGGTCCTTCAAGAGAACCAATCGTCGTCATCCCCGAGTTTTGAGCCCTCGGTGATGGACTCTGCTGCCCTCAAGAAGCTCGTGGCGGAGGAGGTCATCCTCCCAGAGGTATTCATACCTTACCGGGGGGCTGCGAAGGAGACGGTCCCGAGTCCAGACACGAATTGGACCATTGTCTTCGTGGATTTCTTCAGGTGTGGATTCCAATTCCCACCTTCTCACTTCTTTCTCCTAGTGCTCCAGTTCTACGGGATCGAGTTGATACATCTCAACCCGAAGTCGGTCCTAATGCTAGCGGTGTTCGCACACCTGTGCGAAGCGTACCTCGACATCAGGCCGAGCCTAGAGCTCTGGAGGTACTACTACAACCTCTGCCGGATGAAGACCAGTGGTGGAGGCATCGTCAGCAGCGCTGGATTTTGACTCGGGGAAGGGAGGAAGGACGCCTACATCTCCTCCTCCTGGAAGTCATCATGGTCGGGTTGGCACTCAAGGTGGTTCTACTGCCAGCCCCCACTCTCCTCCAAGATCCACTACCGCGGCCTGGCCCCCTCCCAAATAAGAGCTGGTCGGAGGCCCCGAAGGAGACTAAATGGCTCGAGCCCCTCGTCAGTGACATCACCGCCCTTGCCAGAAGGGACTTGTCAGCATGGGACGTCGCAGAGGACTTCCTTTGGTGTCAGATCAGCCCTCTTTGATCGAGGGTCAAACCTGCCTGGGTGATCCCGGAAGGCCAAGACCAGACAAGGGATTTCGACACAGGTGGGTATCCGAACCCTTCGTGTCGTTTTAGTTAGAAAACTCCTGTCTTCTCACTCGTTAGATTTCTTTTGATTGTGTAGATCTTTCACCCGAGAAGCTTCAGAATAGGTTGAACAACCTGTTCGAGCAACCTCCTCAGGGCGAGCGGACTGACGTGCCCTTACCGATCCTGAAGCTCAGCTCCGTCAACCAAAAGGAAATCCTTTCGGTGAGTTAACTGTTTCTGCATTGTCTAGTCATGGTTCGTTCGAATAGCGCTAGTAATGCTATCCGGGTCTTCTTTTGTAGTGAGTAGGCCGTGGGGCATCCAACTCGAAGGCTGAGCAGGCTGGTGCCCCCCAGGACGAAGATGTCGAAGTCCTAGGTGCGACCGCTCCGACCCTTGAGACAAGGGTCGAAGGTCCATCTGAGGCTAAGGCGGCACCGAAGGCTATCCGAGTGAAGTCTCCTACTCGGGCTCCTTCTCCTCCGCCGAACCCCCAACCTCAGGTACAAACTCGCACTTGACTAGCTCTTCCCTTGGTTTCTCCATGCTCTAGGATGACGGGAATGAGCTTGTCGGAAAGCAGGACATGAGCGACCCTCACCCGGAGGAGCCGACACCTTCCTCCATGACTACCCGCGCAGAGGAGGATGCACCGACAAAGGGGAAGCCACCACTGGTCTCTACCGAGAAGTGGAGTTCAGAGTTTCCGACGAAAGGGTCCTTACCCCTAGCGAAACGCCAACGGTAAGTCTTTCCTTCAGTCTTCTGTTCCAATCTCTTTTCCTTGAGAATGCTGATACACCTCCTTCTCCGACTAGGTTGTCCATCCGTCCGACCGGAGCTACTACCAGGGCTGCTGTGGGTAAGGAGACTTCTGCGACAGGCCAGGCGCAGCCCTCGATCGAGAAGGCCAAACCCCCAATGCCGGAGCTGTCGGTGCCCGAGGACGACGACGCTTGCTCCCTGCTACAGGCAATCCAAGGAGTCAATAACCAAATGACAGCACACCCTTTCTCAGGTTATCTCGTTGTGAGGCGAGCTCGAGGAGCTGAATAAATGCCTCGAGGAGTCCGAGAAGAGGCGGGCGGAGAGCGAGGCCGAGCTCCAGGTCGTGAAGGCCCACCTCTCCAAGGCTGAGTCTTCTCTGAACCGGAGTCAAGCCTATGCAGGGAAGCTAGAGGAGGACCTCGAGCATGCCCTTTAGATGCTCGAGCTGGCGCTCGCAGCGGTCGGAGTCCCCGTCTTCCCCAGCCCTCCATGTGCTATCCGGGTGGTGGAGCTGGTGGTGTCAGTCTCCCGCCTGAAGCCTGTCATCGAGAAGCTCCTTTTTGAGTAGCTGCAGCAAGGTGTTCGGGACATTCTGGCCATGGCACTGGCTCTTCTGAAGTGCCAGTACCTAGAGCTGTCCTTGGAGGCCCTTGAAGCCGATCTGCTGGCTGGCGAAGAAGAGGAGCTCCTTGATGCTGTACAGGGTGTGGCTGATGCTTTTGCGGACTGTGTCCAGGCACCTAGTCTGCCTAAATAACTTTGTAATACACTGTGATTAGTAATTGTGCTTTAATCAGTGTGTTTTTGTCTTCTGAAAACCTGAACTCTACTGCTTTGCGAATGTTTGTCGAACGCAAGGGTTCTCGTAGACTTAGTCAAACTTTGCATCCACTTTCCTTGACGTAGGCTTACGAGTTGTGCCGTATGCCACTGACTGCGATCGACCAGGCCTTAGGTTTAGTCGGATGGAGGTCTCATTGGCTCCTCGTCATCAGTAAACGTGATAAGGGGTCTTCGTATAGTCTATCATGGCCATAACAGCAACTCGCGTTCCCTTGTCGCAGGGATATTGGACACTAGTTAGTAAGTTCCACGTTTGCCTTGTTGGTGACAACATCGCACTCTATCCATGATGCCTTCTGTTCAAAGTAGTCGGGGATGCGGATAAGCAAGCGGGTTCTGTTGGCCTAGTCATATTCGCACCTTCTCTTCTTCCTTTACTCGTGGTCGGGGAACGTTACTACGGAACCGGGGAGCTTAGTCATCTAGGCCTTAGGTCTAGTTAGGTGGGGGGCTCAGTGGCTTCCCCTGTCACCTGTAGACACGTTAAGGGGTCTTCCTCGCATCCCTGACGGTTTGCAGCGCGGAACCCTTTCCCCTTGTGCAGGTTGAATCATTGGTATGCGCATGTATACGCCTGTACCTAATGCCACATACTTATCCAGCCCCCGACTGTCTTATTCGAGAAGTTTATCAGATAGGCAGTCTGAAAAAATAAATATCAAACTAAGAACTTGATATTTAAAAAACTGTGAACTGACTGAAGTATCATTTACAAGCTACTGTAAGAAAAAACTGCTTGGAAAAACTAGAAATAAAACATCATCCCCTCCTCTCAATTTTGTCATTGGTTGCTCCAGAGACTCTCGTGCTCTTGTCGTGACCCGCTAAAAAAGCTTGTCGAGTGCGCAGGCTGGGCGGTGACGCCCAGAGCGTCTTATCATCGGCTTGTTCGTAGCTTGACGACTTGAGGCTAGAGCTTGCGCAACCTGAGATGGACTGGCTTTCAGAGAGGTGATGACTGTGCGATCTTACCGAAGGTGTTTGCACGAGGAACTCTCTATTGCTAACTCAAGCGACCTGGACCAAGCGACTTCTCCTGTGGAGCCGTTGTCCTACTGAGGAGAAAGCCCTTTTTGCCCCAGTTCTAAACTAGTCGTAGGACCTTCTCTTCGACTTGGAGGGCGTGTTTTCCGAAGTCATCGCCCGTAGTTGCGGTGGAGGTCTTGCTGACGTGGGGGTGCGTGCAGCGGCGTCGGAGTCTGCTTCCCTATTTGAGAGTTGATGCTTTTCTACGAGGTTGAGGCTACGCTTGTCGTAGAGTAGTGCTTCCTGAGGGGAGCTCTTTATTTTGAGGACACCCTTTGGGTCGGGCATCTTCATGCACTAGTAGGCGTAGTGCATTGTTGCCATGAACTTGGCCAGAGTTGGGCACCCTAAGATGGCATTGTATGCCGTCTCGAAGTCGACTATGTCAAACAGGATCTTCTCTATTCGGAAGTTCTCTGGTGTTCCGAAGGTAACCGGTAGTGTGACTTGCCCGATCGGCGTAGCCAACGAGCCTAGGACGATACCGTGGATTTCTTCTTACGCTTCGTCTTCGTTGAGTCGTCTCTGGTCTGGAGGGGAGACCTGGGCCAACTGTTCTGTTGCTACTTGATGTAATGCAGGGTTTCCTCAGCACAGGCAGCCTTTTCGGCTAGGTCCATCAGCTGTGCCATTGTCTTTGGAGGATGTATGATCAGGTCGTGCGTGCACATCTTGTTCCTGTTGCCTCGAACAAAGGCGCGGATGACGTCCGAGTCTGTTATTTCGGGGATAGTGTTGTGAATGGCACTAAACCGCTTGGTAAACTCTCGGAGGGTCTCGTCTGGGCGTTGGACTACTAGGAATAAGTCGTTGACCCAGCCGGGACGCGCGAAGGTACCTTGGAAGTTTCCGAGAAGCATGTCGCAAAGCTGTCCCCAGGAGCAGATCGTTCCTAGGGGTAGGTTCGTCAACCAGGTCCTAGCTACTCCTCTGAGAGCGGTCGGGAGATAGTTGGCCATGACCTTCTCATTCCCGTCTGCAGCCTCGATTGTCATAGTGTAGATCTACAGGAACTCTGCAGGGTTCGTGGTGCCATCGTATGACTCTAGTGCTCCAGGCTTGAAGCGAGACGGCCAGCGGACATGTCGGAGCTCTTGGGACAGCATTTGGCATCTGTTGATGGTTCTCCGATAAGGCACGTTCTCACAGCTGTTCAGGGTCGGAGATCGTCCCCGACTATTAGCACGGTGCCTATGGTCTCTCCGGGGAGGAGATTGCTCTCGCTGGTGCCTCTGGGATCAGCGCTTCTTGAGCGTGTCGTGGAGGTCGACGTGCTGTTCCTCCCGGCAAGACCTAGTCTGATTCCTCTTGTTGGAGAGGGGTCTTCCCTCGGTTGGAGTTGTGTGTCACCGACTGGAGTCGAGAAGACTCGGCTTGGGCTTGGGCCTGCTGTAGTTTAACCCCCAGCCGTTGTAGCCACTATACTCCATCGGGTGTCATCAAATCTGCCGCCGGTGGTCGTGACAACAGATTGTGCACCTCGACGAGTCTTCGAGCAGTTCGGGCCACATATACCCCCGTCCCATGAGAGGTTCCGTCTGCCGCCGTAGGCATATTCCCGTTCCCGCGGGGAGTAGCCGCCGGGCTTCGATGTTATGAGCCCCCATGCTGATCTGGGTCCTCGAGATCTTCCCGACTGTCATGGATCACGAGAACCACTCGAGGGTCTAGATTAGATGAGGTCATGTCTTCCTCATCGGGAGGGATACTGTGATTGAGATCTTGATCGTTTGGTCGATTAGAAGTTGCAGGCGACAGTCCAGACATCGGGCTAGTTGCTCCTGCCTGGGAATCGTCGGTCAGCACCAACATTCCCCCGAAGGCCCTGGCGCACTCAGTCCTAAAGTGATCAACTTCGCAATCCGAGTACTCGCTAGTGGCGTATTCTCCAAGACATACGCGCTCAGTTCCCGGGTACAGATCTATCTGGCCAAAGTGGTCGTAGAAGCCTAGATCTGAGTACCCGGTACGTCGCGTGAAGCGATCAGATCGCCCGCCGAACCTGCTTCTTCCTCCTCGGGTCGAATTGGGAAGGGCCGTGCAATCGGCATCATGGGCTGATCGCGACTAGTTGCACATCTTGCCAACTTTGATACTTCCTTGATGGCTTGAGCCGGAGAGGTCTCCACGGTCGGTGCCATCTGTCGATGATTGGTGAACCGCCGATCTTATGGTAGTCGTGAGACAGAGATACTTGTTGTTGGGTAGGGACCCCTAGGGCACAAGGCCAAGGGATCTGACGACAAGGAAACACCCTTTTTATATAGGTTTGGGCCTTCCTTAGGATAACAAACCTACGTCCTATTCGTATATATTGATCAGAGAATATCTTACAAAGGAGGTGTATGTTAGTGGCTATCCTAGACCTAATCGGAGGTTACTTCGACTAGTTCCATGGGGCTCGACTCCTTCGAGGCGGCGGGTCTTCTCATGGTAATCGCTGGGGCTTCTGGATGGCTTCAGGCTTCAGGCTTCTTGGATCTAACTTGACCTCTTGGAACATGAAAGACCTGTCCTCCCCTATGGGATTGCTGATCCTTTTATAGGGGGCTCACCGAGTCGTACCGGACATGGACTTATGCCCGAGTAGAACTCTGGCTTCCTTAAACGTCGGGATTGACTTCCTAGTTTAAGGGGTGTCCTTCCTCCTTACGGGGGGTTACCTTATCTCCTGGGGATCCTTAGCGGATACGTATTCTTATTCCAGTAGTCCAGGGAATCGTATACGGGATACTATACTATTCATCATCACAATCATTTTATTCCTCTATTTGTTTGCTACCTCTTCCAACTTCGAAAAAGGTTAAATTTGATGCTAAACAACATGTTGAATTGATATTAACATGCATGGATGACTAAAGAGAATATAGAGCGCATGAATGCTAAGTAGAAAATTGCTGATGATCAGGGAAGAAAACACCTTAGTTTTGAACCTAGTAATCTTGTTTGGTTGTATTTGAGAAAAGATAGGTTCCGTGATTTTCACAAGTCTAAATTGATGCCATGTGTTGATGGACCATTTAAGGTGTTAGAGAAAATAAATGATAATGCATATAAGCTTGAACCTTCTGTAGAGTTTAGGATTAGTCCCACATTTAACATTGCAGATTTGAGACCATATTTGGGTGAGGAAGATGAGATACTGTCAAAACACCTCGTAGCCTTGATGGACTACTCACACATCGTGCACTCATCGAAAGCAAAGGATATATCAATTTCATATTGAATGTGCCAATGAAACAAACCAAATTTGAAGGCTCCAATGATGTAGATGAAGTACAAGGAGGATCTAACCTATGGAGGGCTTGATGTGGGTGAGGATGTACGGGGGGACATAAAAGTGGTGATGGTGGAGATGGAACTTGTGGTTGCCGGCAGCATCTCCCGATCTGTTGCCCGAAAGCTTCTCTTTTGCTTAGATGTAAAGACTTCTATATATGTAGGTAAAGCTCTGTCGAGGATTGATAAAGGCAAAATAGATCTACATGTGAAAGGGTGGGGGCCATCGAAGCTCAGTGGGCCCAGGCGGCAGTAGAGGGTGGCAACCACTAGCCGCATGGCCCTGCCACCTGCCTAGGGTTAGCTCGGTTAGTCATCTCCTTTCACATGAAGTATTTCCCCCCAGAACATTCCTGAATACACACTCGATTTTCTGAGTTTTACGGTGTTTTTCCAGCATATCTAAATTAAAGGGGTAAATAGATAGTGTATTAGTTATTTACATAATCCAAAAAATAATTAAATATATAACGTAAATAGAACGAAAATACATCATTAAACTCATAAAAAAATGACACGTTTTAGATTTATCAAGCTTACGAAAAATCTAGAATCCTTAAAAAAAAGGTTAAAAGGTGGCATGATAAGAGAACTACAAAGAGCGAGTTTAAAACCTTGGGAAAAAGTGTCACTTATCAACTCTTGATTTATGTTTTTTGCAGGTAAATTACATTTGAAATGGGAAGGACCATATGAGATTTTTGAAGTCTATCATTCAAAATCTTGGGAGCCGAAGATATTCCTCAAGTGGTCAATGATCAATGTCTTAAAAACTATCATGCCAATAGTCCGCCTTGGTTCATAAGGCCGAGGATTTTTCGTCCGACGATTTAAACAATATCATGTAAAAATCTCAGCATGCCTCATCTTTTTTGCATTGCATATTTACTTAGTACTTTTATTTTCTATTTTTCATGCCTTGCACTACATGCTTACTATTCTGAAATTTATTTTTATTAGTTGCATTTGTTAACTTCAAGTTATGTAGAGCATGAAAAGACTCATATGCTTTATTACCATATGCTAGTCTAGCTTGTGAGCATTTCCCGGTTACTATTTTGAATTCAATACCTTGCTGAAATTTACTTCAAAGACAACATGACTAGCACTTGCAATTACTAGAAGTACCTTTTTCATCCTACCAATGACATATAGACCTTTTGTGAGATGAGAGCACGTTTATTGCGTCATGACATGTGGTGAAACGTTGTTCAATTTATTGTCCTCTTGTCAATATATCTTTGAAGCAGTGCATTATCGTTTGCTAGCTTCTATAGTACTCAGCATTGCACATATCACATCGATATTTTTGCATACTCCACCGGTACATCTAAATCCTTGTGAGAGTTTCTAAAGCCTAAAAATAAAATAAAAAGAAAAAACCAATGGCCTATAAAAAGGTATGATTGATGCGAAAAAAGAGAAGCTCCCCCCATACCAGAAATATGTAGTTCTCTAGTGAGTCCACCGTACATACCTATTCATATTGATTCATCATGCCATTCCTAAGTAGTAATATTCTTTTCTAGCACATTTATGAATTTATGTTTACATTTGTGGAAAATTTTATTTTTAATTCTTGCATCTTCTCGCCATATTTTATACCTCGCATTCATCTTTTACATAGATCTTTCTTCATTATAAATGACATCCTCTCATATCGTGTAGGGAAGAAAGAAAAGAAAAGGAGAATAGAAAGAAAAATGTGCGATAGCCGAAAAAATAGAAAAAAAGGAAAAAGAAAAGTGAAAAAAATGAAAGATGGAAAAGGGAAGTAGAATAAAGATGTGCCATGACTTTTGTTAAGCTCTATTATTTCTCAAATTAACAAGATGATGTCAATAGGCGAATGCATTAACTAGCTTTTGTTCCCCACATATTCATCATGTAACATCGAAACTGAGGAAATAGTTGTGAGATTTAGTGCTTGCTTGGTCTATGCATATGGTGACGGATGACCACTACTACAGAACGGCTCATCCTGGACGGCACATCGCAGACGGGTTCATGTGCCCGTCTAGGATAGAAGCCATTCCAGACGGGCACACGAAATACCACGTCTGTGATGACTTTTGCCCGGGACCTAGTGTCCTGGATGATATGTCATCCAAGACGGGTCGTAGCCGATTGTCTGGAAAGAGACATCGCAGACGGTTCATCCTGCAACCCGTCTGTGAAGGAACACGTTATCGCAGACGGCTCGAGGTTGAACCGTCTGCGATGACACATCAAAGACGCACATGTTATGAACCGTCTGCTATGTGTCAACACATCGCAGATGGCCTTGCGTTCACGTGTCTGTGATATGTCATTAAAGGCGGTTCAAGTGGCTAAACTGTCTGGAATGATTTCTCCACCTTTACAACAGAACCAGTGCTCCCATTCTATTAGGGTTTCCTAGGTCTGTCGGGCTGGTGGCGGCGGCTAAGGCGATTTTGAGGCTATTTTGGGGGAGGAGAAGAAGATTGGAAGGAGATAATTGATTTGGTGTGCCAATAGGTTAGTACATTTGGTTACTTAGTTAGTTTAATTGCTATCTAACCCTAGATGTAGTGCAATTATGTTCTATTAGAAGGTAATTTTGGTTTAATAGATTTGTAGGCATTGATGAATGGTTTATTAATTGTGGTTTAGATGTAATATATACGCATGCTTGAACCCGATAGGTCTAGGTTGGATGGTTTTGCACATAATTGGAGAAGTGAGAGAGAGCGATGAGTTTAATACTTATTTTGACTCAAATAGATAATTAATAAATCAACATATGTTTATATGTATGTCATAGTGCCGATGGATCGAAGATGGATGTATGATGCGAACCGTGTGAGCCCTGAGTATATCAGTGGCGTGAACAAATTTTTAAGAGCGGCTGAGGATGATATGTCGAGTAGGAAGTCTGGTCATATGTGTTGTCCATGCTATGACTGCAAGAACTAGAAGATGTTCAAGAACACGGCTCAGTTACAAGATCATTTGATCCGTAGGGGATTCGTAGCTGGCTATGCAAATTGGATCCATCACGGCGAACACACGGAGGGGAGCGATGAAGGAATGAGTGGCGAAGAGTTGAATCCGGAGGCTGATGATGATTCTGAGTCTGATGAAGAGGATGCCGAGATGTGTACCAATGACAACGATCTCGAGCAAATGCTGCGCGATGCTGAAGGTAATGACCTTGGTGGCAGGCAATATGACAAATTTCTAGGTCTAATGGATGACTCGGAGAGACAATTGTACCATGGTTGCAAGGAGAAATATACCCGGCTGTCAGCTATTCTGGAACTGCTCAAATTGAAGGCAAGCGGAGGTTGGTCTGACAAAAGCTTTAGCACACTTTTACAACTCTTGGCATACATGCTTCCCGACGGGAACGAGTTGCCAAAAAGCACATACAAAGCTAAGAAGATTCTCTGTCCGCTAGGAATGGATGTACGAAGAATACATGCTTGCAAAAACAACTGCATCCTCTTCCGTAAAGAGTATGAGAATCTACATGTATGTCCGGTTTGTAAGACTTCCCGATACAAGAAGCACAACAATGCTACGGATGATAACATCGAGGGCAATGAGGAGACAAACGGCATTCCGGCCAAGGTTGTATGGTATCTTCCTATCATTCCTCGACTGAAGCGTCTGTTTGCAAATCCTGAACATGCAAAGAAAATGCGGTGGCACGCGGAGGGGCGGAAAGTTGATGATTTGATTAGACACCCAGCGGACTCCATCCAGTGGAGAAACATCGACAGGAAATTCCCAAATTTTGGTGCGGATTCTAGAAATGTACGGTTCGGGATGAGTACGGATGGAATAAATCCCTTTGGTAATATGAGTAGTCGTCACAGCACTTGGCTTGTGGCTCTTTGTATGTACAACCTCCCACCTTGGTTGTGCATGAAGAGGAAGTACATCATGTTGGCCATGCTCATCGAAGGCCCGAAGCAACCCAGAAATGACATAGATACGTACCTGTCTTTGCTGAAGGAGGATCTGGAAACATTGTGGCACGAGGGCGTGGAGACGTGGGATGCAGACAAGAGAGCGAACTTCACCCTACGAGGATTGCTATTTTGCACCATCAATGACTATCCTGCGTACGGTAACCTATCCGGCTAGAGTACTAAAGGAGCAACAGCCTGTGTTCAATGCATGCAAGATATGGCCAGTTTGTACCTCGAGAAATCGCGCAAAACCGTATACATGCGGCACCGTAGGTTTTTGCGTCGAAATCATCCTTACCGCAAGTTGGCTGCTGAGTTCGACGGAACCATCGAAGAGGGACTGGCTCCACCTCTTTTAACCGAGAGACAGGTATACGGAATGGTTAAAGATGCTGATGTTCTTCTTGGAAAGGGGCGTAAATTAATGAAAGGTTTGTGGAAAAAGAAATCACTATTTTGGGGTTTGCCTTACTGGAAAGAGCTAGATGTTCGCCACTGTATCAATGTCATGCACGTAGAGAAGAACGTCTTTGACAGCCTAATTGGCCTCTTGCTGAATATCCCTGATAAAACAAAGGATGGCGTGAAGGCACGTCAAGACTACGTGAAACTAGGCATCAGGCCTGAGTTAGCTCCGATAGAAACCGACAAAGGCAGAACTTTCCTCCCACCTGCATGTTACACACTCTCTAAAGCCGAGAAAATTAAGCTATGCCAGTGCTTGCACGATGTGAAAGTCCCAAACGGGTACTGCGCCAATATCAAGAAGCTAGTTTCAATGAAGGAATTGAAATTATTTGGCATGAAGTCTCACGATTGTCACGTTTTGATGACGCAGATACTTCCTATTGCTATTAGAGGGATTTTGCCTGGTGATGTTAGAGATACAATCATAATGCTATGTCAATTCTTCGACAGAATATCACAGAAGGCGATAAGTATACCTGAATTGGATGCTCTAGAGGCAAGGCTCGTGGTTGTCCTATGTCGCCTTGAGATGTACTTCCCCCCGTCATTTTTTGATATCATGCCGCACCTCATGACTCACCTAGTTAGAGAGATCAAAATGTGCGGTCCTGTGTTCCTACGAAGCATGTACCCATTCAAGAGATATATGGGAATTCTGAAGGTCTATGTACGAAATCGCTCGCGGCCTGAGGGAAGCATTGTGGAAGGTTATGCCACCGAAGAGGTCGTTGAGTTCTGTTTGGATTACATGCCGCATGTCAACCCAATAGGTCTACTTGAATCACGACACGTGGGCAGGCTCCATGGTACCGGGGTCCTCGGAGCGAAATCCATCACTCTTGATCATGACGATCATGCTCGAGCTCATTTCATGGTCTTGCAGCACATCTCGGTGGTTTCGCGATACATCGATGAACACATGGAAATGCTACGACATCAAAATCCAAGAAAAAGCGAAGCGTGGATCAGAAACAACATATGTCCCTATTCAACCAATGGTTCCAAGACCGGATCACCACCACGTTGTCATCTGATGAAATGCTGACATGGTTGTCAAAGAAACCGTACTTCACAGTCCGAACATACCAAGGATATGACATAAATGGATACACATTTTATACGAAGGCTCAAGATGCAAAAAGCACATATCAGAACAGCGGTGTGCGGGTCGATGCTATCGATTCCGCCGGTCATAAGCATTGTTACTACGGGTTCATCGAGGAGATTTAGGAGCTCGATTACTTCAAGTTCAAAATCCCAATATTTCGGTGCGTTGAGCCCACCTCTCGCACATTAAGACCGACGAATAAGATGTGACTACTGTTGACCTGAGCCGTGTTGGCTACGGTACTGAACCATTCGTCCTCGCGAAGCATGTTCATCAGGTATTCTATATGATCGATCCGTCAAGCAAGAGGCGGCATGTCGTTAGAAATGGAAAAAGAAGCATCATAGGAGTTGACAACGTTGTTGACGAGGATAATTACAACGAATTCACCGAGAATTATTCTAGAGATTTGAGTTTCGAGGCTGAAGCCATGGAGGGAGCTAGGTCATACTACCGCAACGATCATCGTGAAGGGCTCACTTTCAAAGGGAAGAAGCAAGTATTGTAACTAATTGATATTATTTTTATTTGGATATTTACTTTCATTGTCTTCCATCTATATATGTACTTAGCAGTCTCTTGCGATTGTTGGCAGCGAGCAAATGTGAATGTATATATCATTTCCAAGTATGTGATTGTTTCAGTGTGAATATGTTGTGCAATATATATCTGCTGTTTCAGAGGGCATGGCTAGCAATTCCTGAGGCTAGCTCACAAAACAGACAGAGTTATGCCCTTTGTAAACACCAATCCCAGATGGGTTAACAATTAAAACCGTCTGCGATAGAAGTCATCCAAGACGGGTCAAAGATACTAACCGTCTGAGATGAAAGGTTATCGCAGACGGTTTCATCTGTTGACCCGTCTGGGAAGAAAGGTTATCGCAGACGGTTGGTCCTAGACCCGTCTGCGATGATGGTCATCGCAGACGGCTAGCTCACTTAACCCATCTAGGATGACCTTACTACATATACGACGACTTAGAAAAATTTCGGCACCCCGCACCATTTCACATTCCAAATCCCTAATTCCCCTCCCGCGCCACCTGTTCCCCGCGCCGCCCCTGCCCGAGCCCGCGCCGCCACCCATTCTGCACCGCCGCCGGAGAAGAAGTCGAGCCCGCACCGCCACCCATTCCGCACCGCCATCGTCTCCACCGCACCGCCGCCGGAGAAGGAGCCGAGCCGCCCGTGCCGCCGTCTTCTCCAACCGCGCCAATTGTCACTGCCGTCATCGGCCTCCTCCACGGGTAAGCCTTTGTTCAAAACCCCCACCTTCCTCTAATTCTAGTGTTCTTTCTCTAGGTTCTTCCTCTAATTCTGATTCAGATTTGACGGCTACTATGAGTTTTGTTCTTCAGCTTAGTTCTTATTGATTTTGCAACCTAACTAGGAGTTGCATATCTGTGCATCTTTGAGGTGCTAACTTTTTAGGGCTAAGAGCATGTACAACATAGATGCTTAGAGAGGTGTTTATCAATATAGATCAGCTTTTTTTTTGGGACGTAGGATAGACAAGATGTTCAATTTTATAGCATTGCTTGATTAGACACCGGCACTTAGCATATGCTTATGCATATAATTAACTAGCACTAATCAATAGATATTAAAAGTATCTAAGCACCTAAAACAGTTTGCATTAGAGTATCATTTCCTTGGATGATTCATGGCAGGTAATGGATAAGCTAGAGCAAGAAATTTCTCATAGGTATTAGGTGCCATGGGTTTTTGGTTCTATCTTGCTGTCTCATATAAACTGACTTCTCAATTGCATTGAGTTACCCTCTCATACTTAACTACTACTATAGACCTATGCCTTGCTTTGTTAGTTTACACAGATATGTCGGACGCCCATTCTTCTTCTAATTTCTCGTCGGGGCACTCATCGTTGCCAAACCCTACTTCGGGCAACGATGAAGGAAGTAGGCAAAAAGGCAGTCGGAAGCCCCGAACAATGTCGAAGCCCCCTAGTAGACGTATGGTCATCATGCAAGTGTCTACGAAGTCTGGTGTGCCGACAAAACCCGATGACATATCGAACAAATTCCGCACTTTCTGCGGGATAATTGGGCGGGAGAGGGTCAACATAACCATTGCCAACTGGAAGGATATTACCGCCGCGAAGGAGGAGGAGTTAATGGCTGAAGTAAAAAGGTGGTTCGAGATCCCGCCAGAACACGAAGAACGTGTCAGAGCGGCTGCAATGAAGACCATGGGCAAGGCGTGGAGATTGTTCAAGAGCATCTTGACGACAAAGTTCATATGGACGGGTGAAAGCCCGTTTCAGAAGTATGGCTTCTTGGACGAGCAAGTGTACAACAGATTTGTGGAGATGAAGACCACGCCAGAAGAAGTGGCGAAGAGTGAACGGCAGAAGGCCCTTCAAGCAAGAAACAAGCACCCGCATAGGCTTGGAAGCACAGGATATGAAGGTGCATCGGCGAGATGGGATATGTAGGATCGGCTGGCAATGGAGAAGAATCTACCCCCTCCATTTCCCAGCGTGGTTTTTGGCCGTGCGGCCTCCTGGTGTAGAGCACGTGCCAAGCCAGATCCGCAGAGTGGTTCGGCTACATTTCCAAACCCCGCTGACCAGGAAGTGGTCAATCGCATGGTAATATACCTGACTGTGTACGCATAATTCTTCGGAACCATACGAGTATCATTTGTAATGTAACTCTCGCGCGTGGTCGTTGCAGGTGCAGATAGCTTCGCAAGGGCCACTAGATGATGATGCAGAAGCACAATCATCTAGGACCAAAGACCTCCTGACCATAGCGTTGGGAAACTCGGAGCACCCAGGTCGCACAAGAGGTGTTGGGGTTGCAGTTCCCTGGAGAGAGGGATTCCCTGAGACGGAGGAGCAGTACGAGAGGAGGAAGGCCGCTAAGAGGAGTCAAACTCAGTCAACAACGACTACGAGAGACTCCGAAGATTTGGAGAGGCGTATTCAGGAGGAAGTCAGGAGGCAGGTTGAGGCATTTAAGGAGGAGTTCAGAGCTTAACTTGCACTCTCTAACGTAGCTATGGCGAGCCCCGGAAATATTCAGAGTAGCTGCGCATCCGCCGAAGAACAGGGTGAAACATATCCCTGCCACACCATCTCGGTAAGGGCCATTTATAGGGTTTTTATAATAGCAAGTACATAACTTTGGACTTAATCAACAAGGTATTCAATAATTTTGTAGGAGACGCAACAAGGTATTCAATAATTTTGTAGGAGACGACTCCTTGCACGTTGTTGGCAAGGGTAGCCGGAGATGTCGCCCTCGATGCTGCATTTGGGATGGCATATCCCAAGGAGGCGGGGACTCTACTGCATGGTCACCCCATAGCACCGAACTTTCAGAAGGTGCATGTGGACGACGTGGTTGAAGGTTTCAAGGAGCTCCCGCTTCCCATGCCACCAAACGACGAGATCACGGTGCTGCGTCAGACGGTTGGCACCTTTATCCAGTGGCCGAAGAGGGACATTAGAATACTAGTGCGGCCTGCCTCTCAGAGCGCATCACGCACTGAGCCAGCTAGGATACCCGAGGTTAACCCTACCCCCATGGAGCTGGTAGTGGCAGCGCAACGGGCTGATGAGCCAGCTTCATCTCCGGTCAAGCCAGCAGAGCCAGCAGCCGCTACCTCCATGGGGGTGGTGCTATAGATGAGAGCAGTTCCTTCACCGGTGAAGCGCACCTATTCTAAGGGGACTAGCAGAACCGGCAAGCGCAGGAGTCGCATTAGTGGCCCCAAGACTTCCAAGGGCAGCAAAAAATCGAAGGTAGCTCTAGTGGCAGAACTTGGGTTTGATCCGGACAGAGTGGATGAGCTCCCTTTCGCGCCTCTGGCTCGTCGATTTGTGAATGGACAAGTCTTGGTCACGTCGGAGGACATATCGAGCTCACTGGCATGCCAGAGGTTGCATGATTGGTATATGAAGGTGACGAACAACCTAGAGCCTGACCAAACCATGCCACGAGGTGTCAAGGTCGCTTTCAAGGAGGAACACCTTTTCCACCAGGACATGGGCGGGTCGTTCTACCTGTACTTTCAAGACCTGTTCGAACTCTTCAACCTCGACGCCCTGGAGTAGACCCTGTTGAGATGCTGGACATTGTAAGTCTACAACTTCTCAGTCAATCAGTTTTCTCCATACCTATGCAACTTAATTAAGCCGTGACATGATTTCCCATTTTGCATAGATACATGCACACCGAAGCCAGACTTACCAACGAACCTATCGGGTTCATTGACTTGGCAAGGGTGACTTGGGCAAACATTAGAGACAACAAAGATGCAGTTCTGGAGTATGTTAAGCATGCACTGTTGTCCCAAAAGGATAAAGAGTACATCATATTTCCCTTCAACCCTGAGTAAGTGTTGCATCGCATCCAATACTTATAATTTCACCATTACACATATATCACAAAGCTGATTTGGTAGTACGTCTATATATATGCAGCTTCCATTGGGTTTTGGTCGTACTTATACCAAAATGGAACAGGGTTGTATACCTTGATTCCTCGCGAAATCCTTCACGCGACTTTGGGCCGATTCGCGACATACTTGACGAAGTGTTCATCGATTACAAAGCTCATGGAGGGATAAGTGGCAAAGGGCCCAAGCTGCGACATAAATTTGACTTTCCGGTACATATATATCCATTACTATGTTAATATAGCATATTGACATGTTGGAAATATGCCCTAGAGGCAATAATAAAGTTGTTATTATTCTATTTTCATGTTCATGATTAAGTTTATGTTCTATGCTAGAATTGCATTGGTTCTTGAATATGAGATTTAGAAACCTAATTGCATGTGTAGAATAATAAACACAATTCAGATCCCTAGTCAGGCCTCTAGACTAGCTCATGTATTGTTGATGGTCTTGTTTTCCTGATCATGGGCATTGTTAATGTAACAAGGATGTCGGCAATAATGGGAACACATTGTTAGGGTAACAATGGTGTTGGATAGACCCCCTTATGAGATACTGCGAGATCACTTCGTCAATATGTTGTCAGTATCTTCTCATTATGTGTTAACGTTTACTTGCATCCTTAGACCATGAGAATATCGTAGACTCGGATACCGGATGATTGCTTTGGGGTCATCAAACATTACTCCGTAACTGGGTAATTATAAATGTGACTTTCAGGTACACCAGAAAGTATATCGTGGTTCTAGATATCTCAAGACTGGGATTTGCCCATCCGGCGATGGAGAGATACACTCTGGGCCCACTCGGTATTATGGTGTCCAGCATCGCCTGGCCAGGTATTGTGACTAAAAGGTTAGTCATGGGGATACCGGAATACGGAAACGAGAAAAGAGTACAAACCGGTAACGAGGATAACTAGGTATGGTGATCAAGGAGTTGATCACAGGGATACCGTCAAAGTCTCGCCTCGGTTGTGTAACGTATCGTGAGGCAAAAGGATGATATGCGGTAATACGAGGTTCGCTCGATAAAGATCTTCGATGATATGTGGGAATCGTTGTGGGTGTCCAGATCCTGCTGACGATTATTGACCGGAAGGTGTTCCGGACATGTCCACATATACTCGAACCTATAGGGTCACACGCTTAACGTTTTAGCGACATTTAGGAATGCTACGATTTATGGAGAACGAGAGAGAAGGGTTTTGAAAGTGTTTCGGATGATCTCGAAAGTGTTCCGAGAGGTCCCGGATGGTTCCGGTGATGTCCGGAAGTGTTCCGGAAAGTTCTAGAAGGTTTTAGAAGGTTCTAGAAGTTCTAGAAGGTTCTGGTGGAGTTAGACTCCAACTCCAACAGGGTGTCCCTGCTGGAGTAGGACTCCACCTGCCTAGGGAGAGCTGCCCCAACCCCTATAAATAGAGGAGCAGGGCACCTCAAAGGGTATCCCGAGCAGCCCCAGAGGCAGCCCCAGATGCAGCCCTAAACCCTAGGCCGGCCATCTCTAGATTGGCCACAGCCTTCTTTTTCTCTCTCTTCTAGATTGGATCTAGTAGAGCTGCCGACGCGCTGCTGCTTCTCCTTCTCGTAGATCCCCGCTGTTCTTGTGTGCTGGTCCACACATTACCGCGGTGTCGTTGATCCGGTACGCGTGGATACCTCGGAGACGTCGTATACTTCGGCGTTCGATCGGGCGAACTATTCGCGAGGAGATCGCTCTCGCGGCTGGGAGGTATAACCTAGCTGCGGGAGTCTGCGGACTTCATCGACATCGGTCAACTTCTCCGCTGCATTGACGTGATCGTCGAAGGTATGATTTCGTTGCCTGCACCTCGATAGTGATCTTGGGGTGGATTGTGCGCGATAAATTTTTGTTTTGCGTAGCACGTTCCCCAACATGACATGCTTCATAATATGTTCTTCTTAGCTAACGTATATTTGTTTGTTGTTTTAGTGCAAACAATAACCCAAGGGGACAAACCTATGTGGATTCTACGTTTGCTACCACATGGAGGTTGTCGCGGGTTTCGTTAGGCGAAGACTAGCTGAGGAGGTATACCCAAATCCAAGCACTATTTTGAGTTTGTTTACATTTTGTAATTTTCTAGTCCTTATTGAGTTTATGACAGCAACAGGCATGGAAGGTTGAAAATGCCACACTTGATGAAGCTGAACTCAAGCGCATTCGAGTGATTTTTGCCTTCTTCATCAATACACAAATCATCAATCCCGATGGCGAGTTCTATGGTGGCGGCTTAGCAGACTAGCATTGTCTTTCATCTTTGTTCTAAGTACTCCATTGCAACTTTTCTTTCAAACACTGAAGTATGCAATTGCGAGCTCTAATTTCTGAACGGTGTGACTCATTTCTAGCTAGCAATTGTGAATATATGTAGCTAACAATTGTGAATGTATAAATATGTGATTGTTTCAGTGTATCATTGTCTGTGAATGTATAAACATGTGAATATTCTGTCAAATATATATCTGCTGTTTCAGAGGGCATGGCTAGCAATTCTTGAGGCTAGCCACAAAATAGACAGTGTTATGCCCTCTGTTCACACCCATCGCAGACGGGTCAACAGTTAAACCCGTCTGTAATATCAGTCATCGCAGACGGGTGATTAACTTACAATTGTCTGGGATGAGTTGTTATCGCAGACGACTCGTTGGTCGGCCCGTCTGGGATGAATGATTATCGCAGACGGTCGGCCCACCCGTCTGCGATGACCTGTGTCATCACTGACCACCAATTTCGTACGGACCGGCCAACCGTCTGGGATGGTTGTTTTAGCCCGTCTCGGAAGGTCTGTTCTGTAGTAGTGGACAGATATAATAAAACAGTAGGAATACTTGTTATTTTATTAATATAAAGAAAATACTTTGAAAGATATAATGCTGTACATAAACTATGAGCCGTCGTGGAGCTTGACTACCTGTTGGTTACTTATAGCCGTTGTACGTACTGCCTTTTTAGTGAATGATGTTAATCCCATATATGCTTACTTCAGTTTAGTTAATCTTCCAATCGTACATGGGAACTATGCGTTGTGTTAACTAGCTAGCTTTGGGTTGTTTGGCAAGGTTAGTTTCATTATATTAATTTTTACTACCAGAAACGCCAATTTAACTGACATTTCGGTGAATTGTGTATCGTTTCTTATTTTATAACAATACTCAAATTTCGATATTATGAATAATGAGCGACAGCCTTTCATCTAGCACAACGCATATATAATAATGTTACTGCTGATGAGATCTGATAGTATATATAATCTCCTCGCAATCTACATTGATGGCCATGTGGTTTAGCCTTTAGGGGACTCTTCCTGCAAAATGTTTGTGTGTGCCTCATTTATATGGTTTGTTTTGAGTTTGCCCAAGAAAATTCTAATGCAACAGGGGCACTTGAAAGTGCAAGATGTGACAAAGAACAGTGTCATATTACAGTTTGTCTAAACGTAAGTCACAATTCGATACATATATAGAATCATGTGACCTTAAAATTTTAATACCAGATCAATCCAAAGCGGAAATTGCAATCGGTATTGTCGACGAAGTCACCCTCGGACAGTAAACTTAGGGCACCCCGGTTCTGGAGGCCGAGGTGCCAAGGGGACAACCTAGAAGGCAACCTAGGCGACCTCTACCGCTACACTCGAATTCTCGTTGAAGACTAATGCAGAAAATCCAATGGAAATAGAACGAGGACTCGCCCGAAAAGCCTCCGATTGGTCTCCCTTTTTTGGAAACGCCGTCTTGCCATTTTATAGGCAGTAGCGGCTTACAAGTGAAAATATGTGCCTGCCCCTAGATAGTTTACGGTTATACCCTCCCTTACATTACAGAGTTCGGGGTTGATTTGTATTCTCCTCCTCGCCTCTACCTACTATATGTGCCGGCATCTGCCAGATACACTCGTCGGTACGGATCGCTGCCCTGCTTGACACCTTCCTTGTTGTTCTCCTGATCTCTGCATGGGATCCAAAGATGTATGCCCTAAGGGCTTGGAACCTCCCCCCAGGACCCATGTCGTCCCCCGACCTTTACTCGTGCTGCGTCCGGACACTTCCTGCCATGTCTTCTCGGCTTGCCCGTACTCCTACACATTTATGAAAACCCAATCTAGTTTCAGCACCACAGGACGAGATGTTTGGGGGTACCTTGGCCAAGTTGTCAGGACAGAATCCTCCAACAGGTATTAAGTATGTAAACTGTTGTTTGTTAAGGAAGCGAGTGAAAGAAGTGGTAATTTAATTAAGAATGGTTTTGTGACTGGAACTATGACAGACTTCTTGCCAAAAAACAAAAACTATGACAGACTTATCTATTTTTTTCTCTAATACTTTGGAATGATAGATTAGGTAGCTCGAATGCTATATGCAATGTTCTTCGTTCCATTGAAAACATGCAGCCGTAGAGCAGCTTCGCCGAGGTAGGGCAAGTGACCTCCACGCGATATCCTTGTCCAATTCATCGTGTTGGATGTCCCACTTTTAGGTACACTATTGATTCGTCCTCAAATCCATCTCTAATTCATTGAAAATCTATAAATTTGAATTGGGCAAAAATTTAGGATTAGTGCATTCAGTGCTCACACTACCAAGAGGATTCTGTCCAGAACCACTGGACAGCATGGCCGAAGGCGCCAAGTCACTCAATACCTTAGAGCCAAATCTCTCTGAACCCTCCAGACAGTTTCTAGCTGAGTGTTTTGAGTGGTTCAGAACCTCTAGATATGGATCACTTGGACATACGATAAAGATACAATGAACTTTCTCTAAATTTTTTGAATCAAATTCAATTCCAAATTTTTCAAAAATGTCTTTAGCTCAATGTGTACTTATATGTGCTTTCATAGGGGATCATGTTTTTGATGAAGAGAATCATTCACCCTTGCTCCCAAGGTCGGTTGATGCTACAAACATCATATCTTATACCATCGACCTTCGCTACTACCTTGACAATGGCACCTGCTTCAATGTCATGGAGTACTTGTATGAATCCATTTGCATTGCTTCAATGCAGCAGAAGAGATCTTCTCTGTTTGCTCCTTATATTTAGAGGCTCGTCAACTACAAGTCTGACAAGAACTTCTTCATCGAGGTGAAGCATGGGGCAAGTTGAGCTAGAAAAGATGGTAACAAAACTTGAGCACAATCAGATGTGCATGGCGAAGAGCTTGAAGGCGTTCTTAGAAGCCAAAATCATTGAGAAAGAGGAAAAATCTGAGCAAGAGAAGACACTAGTTCAACCTCCTCCTTTGACACTTATAGTGAATCTAGACCACCTCTAGTTCACTAACTGAGGCTCATACTCCGGCATCTCACTCTCCTGCACTGTAGTCTCCTCCTGCTCCTTCAACTCTAAGTCTTGGCACTTCCGAATTGACTCCTACCCAATCGCCAATACCATGACTCTAGCGACTGCAGCTTCCGCATGACTTGTGCGCCGGTCGATGACGCTCCTAAGGATTAGGTTAGCTGGATTGTAGTATCTTCTTCTCTATTTTTGGTGTCTAGATGATAGGAGGAGAGAGTAGTAGGCTAGGTTAGTTTCGGTTGTGTAGAGAGGTTTTGATAGTTAGAAGGCTTGTTCTTATTGTGCTTCATGATGTCTTGTAAGCTTTATTTGTTTGTGGTGATGACATAGATGCTTGTACGGTATGCATTATGCTTATGTATCTTAGTGCATGTTTTTCCATGATAATCTAGTGTGTATAATACCTTTTGACATATGGTTATCATGAACACTATGCATGCCCATGGATTGTAAGATATAGGGAGAGCTCTTTCACTTTCTCCACGAAATGTGCATTTGTATTGAAAAACAATTTTAAATAATGCACATCTTTAAGGGAAGCTTACTCTATACCTTAGAACCCAAAACTACTTCATATAACATCAAAGCTTTAATCGTGTTGTCATTAATCACAAAAACTGGGGAGATTGAAAGTGCATCTTAGCCCTCTATGTGGGTTCTAATGATTTTAATGATAAAACAATTAAGGGACTAATGTGTGCATCAAGATGTTTATCAAGATTTAGTCCCTATGACAAGTTGGAACAGGTGTTGATAACTCCGCAAAAGCTTGAAAATAGATGACATGGAATCGAGAAGATTACTAACCTTTTCTAGTCCTTTTTGTGATCCAATGATCACACTAAGTATAGGATAGCCATACTATAAACGGTGGAGCTAGTCAATAGCATGGAAGAAGATAACTTGCTAAGTACTCAATGAAAATCATTTCTAAAATCTTTGCAAAACTCTCTACACCAAACTTAGTGTTCATCCGGAATGTCTAGATTAGTCGGCCCGAATGACCAACTATGTGTAAGAGTAGGATCCAGCATTATAAGTATTGACCCAAACCCTCCGAGTGATGTTCATTCAGAGTATCTAGATCCTTTCAGAGCTTCTGTCTAATTGAGTTTCTACTTTCCGGACCTTCTGAGTGAAGTCTGTCCAGACACTCCGAGTAAAGATAGAGCTTCTATCTAGAGATCGTTTTTCACCTGAACCTTCCGAGTGAAGGTTATTTAGATATCTGGTGTCCACTCAGAAGCTTTGTCCAGAATGTTTCATTTTGTGCGGAACTTCCAAGTGATGTTTGCCCGGACACTACAAGTGGCGACAAAGCTTCTGTATCGAGGTCCTGGCTTCATCCAGACGTTCCAAGAGAAGTTCGTCCAGAACCTCGAGCCAGGACTTAACCTTTGTCCCAGTGCTTTCTTACGTCTGGACTTCATACTCTAGCACATCCAAGGAAACCAATTTGGCTCTGTCCTAGTACTATATTATGGCTCAGATTGCTTATATAGGACTATGTATGTCTTAGATCCCATATACATATTATGTATATACCCATGTAAACACATTGCAACCATTTTAATTAACATAAAAATAACAATATCCGGACATTCTACCATTATAAAATAGAGAGAATAAATTCATATATCTCGCATGTACATAATTATTATGTTTGTGATATCATACATATACATGTATTGACAATTGGTAAACCACCGATCTTACGTAGTACGTGGAGAAGAGAGAGAAGGGGATCATATCGAGAAGCTGACCACGAATCAGGCCACTAGCGACAAGGCTTTATACAAGTTTGAACCTCTCTTAGGATAACAACCCTACGTCCTGTTGGTTTGCATTGATCTCAAGCCAAAGTACATGGGGGTGTCTAGTCCTAGATGGAATCTACAACTAGTCGGAGATGGTTGTCGAGGCTAATCTTCCCTTCTACTTGGTAGGAAGTCGATTGATCTTGAAAGGCTTGAAGTGTTTGCTGAACTTCTTCAACTTATTCTAGCTTATTCTAGCTTGTTCTATCCGAAGGCTCTCGAGATCCTTTTATAGAGGGTATATCATATTGTAAGAGATACGGACTCATCCCTTAGTAGAATTCTACTTTCCTTAAACATCGGGATTAAGTGCCTAGTTTAAAGAGTCTCGGATACCCATGGGTGGTTTTCTTATCGACCTAGAGTACTTCTCCCAAGGACAAACCTTCCTACGTAATTAGGATACTCCTAAGTCGTGGTGTATTCGTATATGCATACCGTCATCATATATAGTAATTGTATACTACTCATCGTCAAGCCCCACATCAGTACATGAAATAAGGCCAAGATAGGTCAACCTAGTCAGGGATAATATCTAACTAGATGATTTACTGAGTAGTCGTAAGAACTCTCGAGTACGATGAGTCGTCCACTTGGGCCCTTGATCATCCAAATCTGCTAGTCGGGAATCGAGCACTCCCAATTAGCTTTAAGAAGCTCTCAAGTAGTCCCACGTCCAAGTAGGGACTCTATGAAGTCCAACAGACACTTGGGCCATGCCCGTGACATTTCAATCATGCTTATCTGAAACGACGGGTTTTCCAAAATTTGAACAGTCACGGAGGAGATCTCGCGTGGTGGGTGAGAATCTTTCCCTCCTTTTCTGCAACTGCTGTGATGACATGAGAAACTTGTGACGCGTTTAACGGGGTTGTACGCCTGCTAGTCCTTATTTCTTGTGCAAATAGCTGCTCATGCACATAAAGTTACTACATGCATAACTGCGATGGGACGTGAAGCGCTGATCGTGTCCTTGGTCACCGTTGGATCACTTGCACGAATAGTTAGGATTGCACAACTTTTTACCTCGATAAGTCCTCCGGGGGACCCAAGGGTTTTTCACCGCATTCCAGTCTTCTCCCTTTTCAACCTTTTCATCTTCTCCCTCCCACCTATTCTTACGCTTTCCTTGCTCTCGCATTCTGTTTCCGGAGATGGGCAAGAAGAACCTCGCTGACCAACGGTCATCTTAACCAGGGATGGATACCAAGATGAAGTCGGAGATCACCTCTGATCACCTGGAGGATACAAAGGGGCTTGGAGCCCTCCGGTCGTATCACGGAGTTGAATTTTACTCCGCCGGTGATCACACATTCCCAGCTCCTAATCCAGGATGGATCGTGGTCATCGCCGATTTTTTTAGTGTGGTTTCTTCTTTCCTCCATCCAATTTTTTTCATTCTGTTCTTCAATTCTACGGATTAGATCAATTGGTTCATCTGAATCCAAACTTGATTGTGACGCTGTGTGTTTTTGCTTATTTGTGCAAAGCCTATCTCAGAATTCGCCCTTCTCTCGATCTCTTTCGTCATTTTTATATTTTGATGAGGTAATCAAGCCGAGTTTTTGGTGGTACCCTTCTGGTTCTGAGAAGGCAAGTTGGAGATGTATATTAGCTTCCTTGGCCGGAACTCGTGGTCGGGTTGGCATAAGAGATGGTTCCATTGCCAATCTCATATTACCAGAGGAATGGCATTCCAGGGTGCTGCGTCGATCCAAGCCAAGGCGTGGTTAGAGAAACCAAAACTGAGTCCCTTCCTCTAGTTATTAGTTGATGAAATTGCCTACCTCAATCAACGAGGTTTGTCTACCTGGGACATAGCTGATGACTTCATCCAGCGAGGCTTAAGTCCATTGCGTGCCCGACCTTCAAGTGCTTGGGAGTCGTCATATGACCCACATTCGACCTGGGGAGGCATGACAGGTACCCTTTTGATTTATAAGTTCTCTAGAATCTGAGGAGTGATGTTCTTCGATATTGAATGTTCCTTTTTATAGTTCTCCTTCGCTCGGTAGTGTATCACATGACGAAGGCTCTCTTCGGGCAAGCACCCAAGAAGGCTAAGAAGGTTCCTGTGTCTATTCCCAAGATGTCGTGCAACGATCGATGCGTGTACTTACCAGTAAGCCTGATGCTTCTCCAAATAGTGATTCTGTCATCTAATTATAGTAAAACTTATCTTTAGTGGTACTCGGGTACTTCCCAAAGCATGCCGGTCTGATCAGGTCTCGGTGCTGGAGAGGCCTTTGGTCCTAGGGGTCGGAGCTCCCACCCCTGTGATTGTGATGCCCTCGTCCTCGGTGATGGAGGGATTTTCTTCATCCTTGCCACCAGAGTTGGTGAAGCTTGTCGAGGAAGGCCTCGACTTGGCTAAGCACGTTGGCCCTTTGCTCGAGGTAACCAGTGTGAAGAGATGTAAGTTTATCAAACTCTTTTGTGCTTAGGCTGACCTTGTTACTTCAGCTTGCTTTGTCTCATGCAACCTCCCTTTATCTAGAAGTTTAGGAGTTGACAAAGTGTCTAGCTGAGTCTGACATGGCATTGGAAGCGGAGAAGTCGAGGGTGGCACCATTGGAGCATGAAAGAGATCAGTCGGAGCTGGAGAAAGCTCAGCTATCCGGCGATTTGTCGAAGACCCGATCATGGTTATCCGAGGAGAGTCCAAAGCTTCTGATCTTGACAATAAACCTTTTCGCGCTATGGAGTTGTTAGAGGAGGCTTTGACAGATGCTGGGGTTAAGGTTCATCCATCTGAGAGCCATGAGCTCCGACTAGCTAAGCTGGAGGTGTCTCTTTCCTGCTTGAAACCGATAGTGGATGCTGACATTAGTGCGCGGATCTAGCAAGGGGTCTGAGACTCGTTGTCGAAGGCTCTGATCTTGTTGAAGGTCTGTAATGCAGAGATAGACATCAGCACCCTCTATGATGAGCTGCCAAGAGTGGAAGTGGGGGAGACCGAGAGGCTCGTCCCAACCATGCATGATGCCGCGGGTGCCTTTCTAGAAAGGCTTGGCTTGTAGACCCTCCTGCGTCAATAAAAAACCTTAAATGTTCTTTGGTTAATATCTATGATGCGCGTGGGTATATTTCGTTAACTTGGAGCTAGAACTTGTCAGTAACTTGGTACTTAAGGACTTGTCGAGATCCTAGGGCACTTAGCGCTTTCTAGCCTTTGTCTTTGGGCCCGAGTCAGAAGACTTCACTACTACTCGAGGAGTTTGGTTAGTCTGGCCTTAGGTCTAGACCAAGTGGAGCGTTCTAGGACCCCCAGTCACTCGTAGACGCAATAAGGGACCTACCTCTGTCCTGTTCGAGACCGTAGTTCAGACTTCTTCCTCTTTGCAAGTAGAAAGGCATAGGAATGTATGTCCTTCATGGTCAGCAAGCTGTCTTGGTGCCATATTGACCTGGCTATTCCTTGCGATAGTTAGTTGGAGAGCCTTATCAGTTTACTAAGTGTTGAACGGTTTGGTTGAACACGCTATACTACGCACCTTCTGGCTCCTCCTTGATCCAAGTGGGGACACTTCGCCGCTAGTTGGGGAGTTCGGTCAATCAGGCCTTAGGTCGAGGTCGAGTCAATGATTCAAGGACCCTCTGTCACTCATCGACACGATAAGGGATCTTCCTCCTTCCCGTGAGGGCTAGAGCTCGGACTTCCTTCCCTTCACGAGTACTGAGCTTTCAAGTGTTCCATAAACGGGTTGTCGAAAACTTCTCAACCCTGTCGTACCTATCTAACCCCCAACTGTCTATCAAAAAAGGAATGCTTCCGATGTACAGTTTTAAGAATAAAGATTTCATTTAACTCAGTGTTTGTTTAAAGCTTGAAAGGAAGAAACTAAGCTATCATCCGAGCTTTCCCATTGACCGCGGATCCTTCCTTGACACCTTGTCGGCTCCATTAGCTTGTCCAAGTGCTCGTGCTAGGTAGAAGTACATAGTGAGGCTCATCTTGGCGATCCCGTCGGATGGGTGCTGGTATACCTGGAGGAAGGGAGGTTCTGTTCCAGAAAGGTGCTGATGGCTCTTGGGAGCGATTCAGATGTCATCTATATGCTAACTAGGGTACTTACACATAGACCTTCTAGAGATGGTCGATGTTCCAGGTGTTGAGGGGTCGACCATCCTCTTGTGGTTAACCGGATCAAATATGGTTGGCCTCCTCGGAAGAAGCATTGTCGGGCGTAAGCTGGTACGGTCACCCTAAGCCATGAGTGTTTGTGGTCTTTGTCAGCATGATGCTCTTTGGCTAGTTCTAGACTAAGCTTACCGTATGCTAAGATAGCATTGTATGCTGTCTCAAAATCGACCACATCGAAAGGTGACGGGTAGCGTGATCTACCCGATCGGTGTAGCCAAGGATCTAGGCACATTGCCATGGAAGGCTTGCATCACTGGCTAGAGGGATAAGCAAGGGATCTACATCGAGTCAAGCGCATTGGTGAAGAGGATGTTGAGAGAACTTCCTCCATCCAGAAGTACTCGAGAGACCTTGTAGTTGTTGATGGTAGGTTCGACCACAATAGGGAATCATCCTGGTTAGACAAAGTTCTCGAGGCAGTTGGTTTTTTCAAAAGATATCTTGATCTCCGAACACTTAACCGTCTAATGAGTCAGGGGGATTGTGGCGAGAACTTCTCTGGCAATTGTTTTGTATTGTCTTTTAGACTCAGTAAGAGCCGAGCCCCTGAACATGTGGTCTAACCTTTGCTGTTTGTTCTAGAAAGGGGCCTGGTCGGAGTCGTCATTGGAACTAGTTTCTCGACTTTGGTTCGCGACCTAAGGTCTTTTTCCTTTGAACTTCTCGGCTTCCGCCTGGACGTACTTCTTGAAGAGCTGGCATATTGTGCTTGTCGGTCTGGTGGAAGTCACAAAAGATCTTGCAGTGGGCCCTGCCTTTGCTTGAGGCTTTCCTTTGTTTCGAGGCGGTCCAGAATGCTTGTTGCGGAAGTTTGCCATTACTTCTCCAGTTTTCTACCTCTTGTCGCAATCTTCCCTGGGGGATTTCTTCTTGCGTCTGCTCTTGTTGGAGTTGTTGTGGTATCCCGGATGGGGCCGCTCAATGCCTTCATCCCTTTCTTTCATTAATTGGAGGGTTTCTTCGGCATTGGCTGCCTTGCGGTAAGGTCCATTAGCTCTTTTACTATTTTTAGGATATTCATGGAGGCCTCCTTTATACACCGCTGGTTTCTACAACTCCGTATGAAAGCTTGAATAACCTTGTGGTCGATTATCTTGGTTATGGTGTTTCAGACGTTGCTGAACCGTTGGGTAAAGTCTCGCAAGGTTTCTCCCTTCTCCTGGCAGAGTCGAACGAGGTCATCAGGCTTCCTAGGGCATGAGTATGTTTCCTAGAAGTTTCCCTAGAAGTGGCAGTATAGCTGTTCCCACAAGTGGATTGATCTGGGTTGAAGGTTGGTCAGTCAGGTCCTCGCCGGTCCTTTGAGGGCAATTGGGAGATAGTTTGCCATGACCTTCTCGTTCCCTCTTGCAGCCTCAATGGTTGTTATATAGATTTGTAGGAACTCAGCGGGATCCATCGTGCCGTCATACTTCTTGATCAATCCTTGTTTGAATCGTGAGGGCCAGCGAAACCATCTCAGTTCTGTGGAGAAAGCTTGACAGCCATAGATAGCTCCTCAAACTGCTCTATTTTCGATATCGGTGATCGTCATTGATCCTGACCGTGATACGAGAAGTACTGTGATCTGGGGAACAGTGTGGTGGAGCTCTCGAGTTCCTTCGTTCATCCAAGTATCCGCGCAGATCTACCATCGGGACAGGTGAATATACACGACGGCGCGAAGGATCTATGTCCCGACGAGGAGACCGTTCCTGATTAGATCGTCTTTTGTGATCGGGCTTCACAAGAAGCGTTGGAATGAGTTCAAATTTTCATAGAGCTACAGGCATTAGCCGCCTGATGTGAAGACTCGGCTTGCTCTCATGCTTGAAAGATATGGTTCTCCATGTCGTCCAACCATAGTTTCCCTTCCGGAGTTGTCAGATCCATCGAAGGAGGTCGTCGTAGTCGTTGTCATATCCCAGACAAACACTGAGTTGCTCTTGATCCGAATAGATCAGAATCTCGCAGATTGGGGTCTTTTCTTGATCATCTAGGTTGTGCGCTTGAGCAGACGTTGGATTTTGCAGAGGAATCCCTGCCCCAAGGGGTAGATCATCTCCACTATTCTCCTGAGAGTTTTGACACTGGAACCCATTCCACATCGTGAATACCTCACAAGGATACTGTCTACTGGAGGTATAATCTAGATTCATCATGAATCTGCCATCGAAGGTGACCTCCGGTGAGCTTTGTTGGCCATCTGGGTGGTTAGAACATGCGGGTGATAATCCCAACTTGGGGCTTGCACAATCTGCGTGACTACCTTGATGGTCATGTGATCGACCCCGTAAGTCCTGGCATACTCGTCCATCCACTAGTCGACTTTGTTTTCGGACTCGTCGTCAGGTGAAAATTGCCGAGATCGACTCGAACTTGCTTTTGCTCCTGATTGATTGGAGGAATGAAGTTGTCATAGAATCCCTTGTCCGAGAAGCCAATCCTTGCCATAGCTTGTGGCGAAAATGTCAATGGTGATTCATTAGAATAAATAGTCACGATCCCCACGGCCAATGCCATCTATCGATGATCGGTAAACCGCTGATCTTACGTAATACATGGAGACAGAAAAGGGGATCGTATTGGGAAGCTGACCACGAATCGGGCCACTAGCGACAAGGCTTTATACAGTTTCGAGCCTTCCTTAGGATAACAACCCTACGTCCTGTTAGTTTGTAATGACCTCAAGACAGAGTACAAGGGGGGTGTTTAGTCCTAGATGGGATCTACAACTAGTCAGAGATGGTTGTCGAGACTGATCTTCCCTTGTACTTGCTCGGAAGTCGATTAATCTTGAAAGGCTTGTAGTGTTTGTTGAACTTCTTCAACTTATTCTAGCTTATTCTAGCTTGTTCTCTCCAAAGGTCATCGAGATCCTTTTATAAAGGGCATACCATATCGTAAGAGATACGGACTCGTCCCCGAGTAGGATTTCACTTTTCTTAAACATCGGGATTGACTGCCTAGTTTAAAGAGACGCGGATACCCTCAGGTGATTTCCTTATCGACCTAGAGTCCTTCTCTGAAGGACACACCTTTCTGGGTAATTAGGATACTCCTAAATAGTGGTGTATTCGTATACAGATAATGTCATCATATATAGTAGTTGTACACTACTCATCGTCAACATGTTATGTATTTGACAGTCTATGTAGCCCCATTAAGTATACTCTAGTCGTCGATGTAAAGACCTACATTTTGTAATCATATGTAAATGAGATCTTCGATGATCATCATATAATAAGGTGTATTTTATTCTCATCTCAATTCTTCATATGGATAGTTAAAGAAAAACTTTGTAAATTTGACTTGGAGACAACTTATCTCAAAATTGTGAAACCAAAGTCATAATAGTTTCATCCGATAATTTTTATATTTCCTAAACACCTCCAAGAGGGTCTCCAATTTTCAAGTAATTTGGAATTAGTTTGCACATTTGAACAAAACATTTTTCAAACAATTCCAAAATGGATAGAACTATAAAAAATTAATTGAGATGATTTTCTAAATTATCCACGACCTTATATATCAAATACGGGACACTTTTGATTTACACAGTAAGCAAATGTATTGGCTGATGATTTATGTTCAACAAATCGTGGATATGAGATATCGAATCAACGTGGAGACATGTTAGAGATATATTGTTGGAGCAAGTGACCTTGCAATACTGCCGTAATTGATATATTGTCCAATGTGATTAGTTGGTCTCATCCATAATGATGCAGATCATAGTTGATCATCACGATTTCCAGTATGTATAATAGTGTACTTAGAGCTGATCGAGCTACTTGATCTGCAACTAGATAGTCACAAAGATATTTTTTGGGTTTACTGCAAATCATGCGGAGGAATGTGCGACTAAGATCGAACTTTACCTTTCCATGCATATAAGCGCCTCCCATGTCGCCCCAGTGGGCCACATTAGGGGCAACCACATCCTAGTCGTCACCACTCTCATCTCCTTTCTCTCCTCACTATTGCCGCCGATAGTTTCCACACGTCTACTCTGAGCAAAGGCGAGGCCTTTTGGGAGGTGGTGGTGGTTGAGGTATCTCCCCACACATCTGTTTCAGGAGACGATCGATCCGAAAGATGCTATGCGGGCGGAGTTCTCCAGACTAGATTGAGGCGGTCAGCCAACTATGCGCCAGGATGGCATGGTGGTTGTGGATTGTGCGCTTGTGCTCTAAGGGGGCAACTAGAGAGGAAGGGTGCAGGGGCGCATGAGTGCCATGCCCGGCCGGCGGCGAGTGAGTGAGCTCATGCAGTCGGGTCAGGCGGTCATAGCTACGTGGCGCGTACGGCAACAGCATGGCTTCTCTAGGGGCCATTTTCTGCTCGGCTAACTGTGATGGAACATGAAGGTTTGACTGACCGATATGGGGATCACGGCAGATTTCAGTCTTTTTATATAAACGTGTTCCGCTTGGTGCGGATGTTGAGATCGAAAGAGTGATTCTTCTACTATAAAAAAGGTATAGCGCCGACCCCTAAATGGCCCGTTCAAAAATAAAGGCACATTCTCGCAAAAAAAAATAAAGGCACATTTAATGGTAGAGATAGTGAGATCATCCACCCATAGAAGCAAAAAAAAATCCACTCTTTTCTTAGTTTAATCCAAATACTATTAGTATTTTTGTATGATTTGTTGGAACTAATCTTGTTGGCACGTGCCGGTGCATGTCGTACTACTGGAGTATATCCTAGCATGGATACTTCTGTCCAAGATAGATAACAAGGGAAGTGGTTATTTGAGTTAGCGGGCTCATGGAACCGTGAGATTAGGATCGCACGTCCAAGTCGTTGTCATGCTGTGAGCCTGCGCGTGTGTGCGTGAGATGCCCTATCTTTTCTACGTAGGAGCTCCGGATAACCTGTGTGCCATAACGAAATCACTAGCTGCTCACCCGCGTTGATGCATGAACTTGCATCTTTTTGGAAATTCGCCCAAAAGACGGACTTGATTGGATTACCGCCACCCATGAAGTGGAGATCGTCGAACCCTCAATTCTCAATGGAAAAGGCAAGAACGGCCTCTTGTTCTGAACGCCCAATTCCCCTCTCAAGTTAGCTTGACAAAATAGGAAGAACACGCGCTTGGCTGTATTTTAATTATCAATAAATATGGTCGAAGTTAAACTAAGCGATCTGAGGCTGTATATCAAGGCACTTGGTAAAAATCCTAGTGTTCGAATTTAAAACGAACCTATCTCTGTAAAAATCCTAGTGTTCGAATTTAAAATGAACCTATCTCTTTCTTAAATTACAGAACTCTTTTTAGAAACTGACAATTCCAGTCGTCGACACTTCTTTCGATGATTGCGGCATGTATAAGAAACCAGAGGCTAACATTATATTCCTTGCGAAGTGCTCTAGAATTCCAATGAGAACTCGATGAGGCAGGACTTAAGACACATTACTACGGAAACGGCTGTTATGGATATTTTGTCACAGATGAGTTATTACAGTCGATTTTTTCAAATTAGATATTATAGATGATTTATTTAACTCATCTTTTTAACCATGTGTGATAAAACCAGCGCACATTATAGACGGGTTTGTTTACTTAACTTTCTGAGATGGGGTTTGGCCATACAGCTCATCATCTATACATATATAAACCGGCCATTTCCCCACTAACCTTAACCCTCAAAGCCTCCCTACCGCACTGTTATCGGCCGCTAGCTCTCTCTAAACTTTATCCTCTCTCCACTCAATTGGCCGGTGCCTGATCCCTCCTTTTCTCTCCACTCCACCAGAGTAGCAACCCCGTTGCCATCGCCTCTGCCTCCAGATCTCAATGCAGCCACCAATGGAGTCATCCACTGCCTCGTCCGACGTTGACATCCCGTAGCCACCACCGGAGTCGCCCGCGACCTCCACCGGCTTCGACGTCCTATGAATAGCACTGGCGTCGCCTACAGCCTCCACCTATAGATCCCCCAACCATGGGGGGTACCAGCGTCATCCCACAGCCATCACAAGACTCGCCCTTGGCATCCGTCTCCAGATCCCGAAGGCCATGGGGGTGTTACCACCGGCGTCGCACCGTGCCTACCCACTTCGAGATCCCGGTGGCTACGGGTGTGATGCCATTGGCTTTGCCCTACGGCCACCACTGGGCTCGCCCTTGGCCTCCACCTCCATCCGGCGGCCATGGGGAGTAGCACCACCGACGTCACACTGCGGCCACCAACTCTAGATCCCGGCGGCCATGGAGTTGCCTCCATCGGCTTTGTCCCACAGCCTCTACCTCTAGGTCTCGGTGGTCTCTAGAATCAGTGACCTTAGCAGATGCTTGCTTGCATGCGGAGCTGGTGACCATTGGTGGTGTGCTTTTTTAATTTTGTATTCTATATCAAAATCAAGTTTCAACAACCATATGTGATAATGTTTGGTCATTACAACCCTTTGCTACAAATGGGTCGGAAAACCGTCTATGATGACGATTTTGACCTGTCTATGATGTGCCTCTCTATAGCATGGAAAATCCCTAACTTGTGTGACATGGTCAAGTCCGTACGCACATTCTTAGAGCTAGAAGCTATGGCACTTGTGGCCACATCAATGCCTATTTGCCTGATTTGGAGTTTTCTCAAGGAAAACACAGCTGTTACAAATAAGCCCACTGGTGAAACAGGCTCAATTTCTTGTTTATTTTGCCCAAATTCGAGTGGAACCAGCTAAGGATGGTATTGTTTGCAGCGTAATTTGGCTTGAAGGTTTATTCAGTGGGCCAAATTAAGTATTAGGTTTACTGGAAGTTGAGATGATGAAACTAACAGTGTGGATGCAGCGTTTACTATTACATGCAGGATTAATACAGCCGAGTGGCCTGGACGCTCGCGGTATACTTGATACCGAGTGCTCGCGGCGTTTCCGAGTGCCCCCGAGTGCTCACTGCATCCCGAGTAGTTTGTCATATCCCAAAGTGCGAAGGTGCCCGTTTGAGGTGTCCCCGAGCGCCCACTACGCCATCAAGTCACGAGCGGTACCCCTGGGAATTCAACAGTGGCGGCCCCGAGCGACATCGACCCCGAGTACTGGTGATACCGAGTGGCCCAGCCCCGAGAAGGTCTCTAGCCCCGAGGGGTTTTTTCCCGAGTACTCGGCCGACTCCCGAGCGGTACAAAGTTCATCCCCGAGCAGTCCGAGTTCGTCCCCGAGCACTCGGCGGATTCCCGAGCGGTCCAAGTTCGTCCCCGAGCACCCGTGAAGGACCATCTTCAGCAAGTCTGAATTGCAGTACTACCCTTCAAGACTTACCCGATGCTAGAGACTTCAGCCTGAGGCGCAAGAAACGCGGCGAGGCAATCAAGGAGAGTCCTACAAGATTTGGAAGTTTATCCAGTTTGTTAAGGAAGGATATCCCGTGCGCCGAAACGAGTCCGGATGTCGGCGTCCGAAGCAGTTAAGATTTGGAAAGCTATCTTGGTTTGTATGGAAAGTTACGTGTACGGTAGAATCCAGATCCTTTAATCAAGGAAAGAGATATATTTGTAATCAGATTAGGATTAGGAGTCCGAACCTCCTACGGGAAGACCAGCCGCCCTATAAATATGTAAAGGGTGACGGCCGATTGAAATCATCCAACAATCGATCAAATCAATCTTTTATCTTTTATCTTTTTACCTTTTCCTAGCAGTAGATCTTTGCTGTTTTGCGCTGGAAAACAGTCGTTTCTTCTTCACGTAAGTAAGAAGATCTTTGTTGCTTTGCTCGGAAAGCAATCGCTCGTCGTACGCGTAAGTACGATAGTTATCCTTTGTTGCTTTGCTCGAAAAGCATCCGTTTATCGCACACGTAAGTGCGGTTGGCGACTCCCATCACCTAGGTGTTTCACGGATCCAATTTCGTGCGAACACAATTGGCGACTCCGCTGGGGATCGAGAAGCGAAGATTACACGATGAATCCCGACTCCAAAGACGGAAGTATCGTCAACCCGGAGAACATCATCGCCGTCACGCTCGACGATCTATCTGAAGATGAACGGCGAGAGATTGAACGACAACTTGAAGAGGAGCAGGCGGAGCGACTCCGGCAAAAGTTGGCCGGCTACCAGAAGACGAGAAACGGCGTCATCAAAAAGGTAGTCGTGCCGAGTCTACCTCCTGCGCCCAAACCCGAGGTGAGTAAACCGACTAGTCCTGATGAAATCGCTAATCTAATTGACGTGTCGGTAGCCAGCAGGTATGGCACCGAGATGGATAAATCGGCGCAATTATTCGCTCGAGTAGTGAATAGCCGATTTGACGAGTTGAAAGAACAGCTCGCTAAAGATTTGCAGAATAGTCTGCCGGGTCAGGTTAGATCTACAGCCCTACAAGTCAATAATGATCATCGGAATAAGCAGCCGATGTACCCTGACCATGACAGAGTCGATCACCGGGTGGAAGTCGCCCCCGTGATCACGACTTCTGTCAATCCGACTTCGGTACCCCAGAGTTCTTCCAACAACGACCGAAGTCTAAGCCTTAGCACGAATATCCCACAACCATACTACCAAACAGTCGCGTACAGCACACCACCTATCCCACCGCTCGGTACCGGAGTCCCCCATGGGCCGGTTCCAGAAACATATTTTAACTCGCAGCAAGTCCAACCCGAGTTACCCCAGCCGACTTCGCGTACCCCGCTGTGCGATATGAGCTTTAAGGACCAACTCTCCGCAGTGCTCAGAGAACTCAGCGTAATACCTAAAGATGGCTCTCGGGGTTACCTAAAGCCATACCCCGAGTGCTATGACACAATGCCGTACCCCCGCGGGTTTAGAATTCCTGATTTTGTCAAATTCACAGGGGAAGACAATAGGTCGACTTTCGAGCATATAGGGCAATTCTTAGCACAGAGTAGTGAAGTCGGCACGTCGGATATCTACAGAATAAAACTTTTTCCCTTGTCATTGTCGGGTACTGCTTTCACTTGGTTCACCTCGCTTGCCCCTAGGTCTATTACGTCCTGGGCAGATCTAGAGCGGCAGTTCCACGATTACTTTTGCGGTGGTGAGACCGAGCTCAGGCTCTCGGATCTGACGATGGTTAAACAAAAGTACAACGAGCCGGTCTGTGATTACATTAGAAGATTCAAAGAGGTTAAGAACAAGTGCTTTAGTTTAACTATAAACGAGAAAGATCTTGCCGACCTTGCTTTTTCAGGTTTGCTCGCCCATATTAAGGACAGATTAGAGGGCCAAGAATTCCTAACCATTAGCCAAGTCGCTCAGAGGGCTGTAGCACAAGAGAACCGCGCTAAGGACGTCAAAACATACAGCCGGTTCGGAGATGCTAAGGGCAAAGCCAAAGAAAAATCGGCAGTCAATGTCATAACGTACGAAAACAGCTCGGACAGCGAGGACGACGCTGACATATGCATTGCCGAGTGGGTTAACACTCCCAAGTCAAAACCATTTGCTTGTCCAGCTCTTAAACCTACACCCACTCGGAAGGAGGAGATGCGGTACACTTTCGACATTAGTAAATGCGACAAAATCTTTGACATGCTCCTGCAGGGAGTAAGGGAAGGGCACGTGTTCCCGTCGGCGAACGAATTGGGCAAAAGAGCATATTGTAAGTGGCATAACTCTTTTTCTCATGCTACTAACGACTGCAATGTGTTTCGCCGACAGGTGCAATCGGCCATCAACGACGGACGATTGACGTTTGCTCAAAGCTCCAAGATGAAGCTCGACAGTGATCCTTTTCCAATCAACGTGATTGATTTGGAGAAGAAGAAAGTACTGATTCGGTCACATCAGGCCGAGTCCACAAAAGGAAAGAACGTCATTATTGACGACAATGCTGCCCCAAAGATGATCAAGTCGAGTCCCTCTCCTACTCCGAAAGCAACCAACTCGAACTCCTCGCCGACTCCAAAAATGATCAAGCCAAAGAATCCAGAAGTCGGCGTCTGGAAGAATAATCGAGGGAAGAGTCAGCCCGCGAGGCCAAAGCCGACGGTGAAACAATTGCTGAACAAATACACAACCAACAATGTGTTCACTCGGCTTGGAGGAGCCAAGCGCCCCAGGTCCCCTCCCCGACAAGGTTTCGGTGGCTCCGAGTACTGGCAGGGGAGCCCATGCGTGCAACCACCATACTTAGCAACCGGTCCGGCGTACTGGGGAGGCGCACACACCTTCTACCCACAGTGCCCTCCATGGGGTTTCAACCTTTGGGCATCGCATCCGGCTGGACCACTCGGCATGTTTCAGCCGAACTGGATCCCGTCTGGATTCGGAGAGCGGCCCCACGGAAAGAGGACGCGGGTCGAGTCGGGAATCCGACCGTGGAACCGACTCGCCACTCGGCGCAAGGCACCCGACGTACCAAGTCGACCGGCGACCCCAAGGAGTTCGCCGACTAGGCAAGTCTGGGTACCAGTCAAGCACGCCGAGTCCAAACCCGATGAGCACACCACGACCCGGCCCGAGTCGAACAAGATGAGCAGCAGCCGAGCCTCAGAGGGAAGTCGACCACAACGGTCAGCCGTGTTAATTAGCTCGCAAATTAATTTGGCTCCACCAGCAGGGGCTCGGCGTGTACGGTTCGGCACGGTACACGACTCGGACAAGCCAGAATCCAGCGATGCCGCAGGACCCGGCGTCGAATCCACGCCAAGTCAGCAGGCAAAGAAGATCAAGTCGGTTGGACCAGGAACCAAACCAAAGCCGCAATGGTGCCCCACAGGACTCACGCACTCTCAGAAGCGGAGGGTCCAGCGGCTGCGAGCCCTCGAGCTCAGGGAGGAGCTCGTCGAGAAGAAGCGCGACGAATGGTTCAACCAAGCCCGACCAATGAAGCCCGCGAAGATGACCTGGAAGGAGAAGCGCATCGCGAAAGAAGAAGACGAGGCTGCCAGCAAGGATGTCGGAGAAGTATCCGCCGACATGGACATCAATATGGTGTTCGAACTACCGATCGAGTTCCGCGCTCCTAAGTCGGAAGTCGCAGAGCTTCTGCTCGGGCCGAGTGCCGCCATATTCAAGAAGCCGGAGGAGCATGGACAGCATCTGAAGCCTTTATTCATCAAAGGCCACATCGACGGAAGACCGATTGGCCGAATGCTCGTCGACGGCGGCGCTGGGGTCAACATCATGCCACTTTCGGTATTCTCCAAACTAGGCCGAAAGGAGTGCGAGTTGATGAAGACAAACATGGGACTCAGCGGGTTCTCGGGGGAGCTATCCGAAGCCAAGGGCATATTGTCGGTAGAACTTACAGTCGGAAGCAAAACCCTGCCGACTGCATTCTTCGTAGTCGACGTCAAAGGCCGATACAACCTGCTCTTGGGGCGAGACTGGATCCATGCCAATTGTTGCATCCCTTCTACCATGCATCAGTGCTTAATCCAGTGGGTAGATGAGGACGTCGAAGTGATTGAAGCAGACAACTCGGCTTGCATCGCTTTAGCCGAGACTACAGTCGATTGGCAGCACGGTGACATGAAGTGCCTGTCGGGTAGGAACTTATCCGACTACGACTACGTCAGTATCGGTAAGGACGGATTTGTACCGATACAAGCACAGCCGGCTTTTATAGCTCGGCTAAATAATTTATCTTTATAAATGAATAAAGAAGATAGCATTAAATGGCTACAAAGGCGCACCGAGGAATATCGTTTGGGCAAGAACGATATGCATGAGACTATCGAAGATTTCGACGACATGGAGAAGCTCGGACAAGGGTTCTCGTCGGCCGACCCACTGGAAGAAGTTGATATTGGCGATGGAGGCGTGCCTCGACCAACATTCATTAACGCCAATATGGAAGCCGGCCAGAAGAATAAGGTATGTGCGCTACTCAAAGAGTTCGTAGATTGCTTTGCTTGGAATTATACAGAGATGCCCGGGTTAAATAGAAGTCTGGTCGAACATAAGCTACCTATCAAGACCGGCTTCAGACCATACAAGCAACCGCCTAGGCGTTTCAACCCTAATCTGTATGATCGTATCAAGGAAGAAGTCGACCGACTAGTAAAGGCAGGGTTCATTCGGCCATGCAGATACGCCGAGTGGATTTCAAACATTGTGCCAGTCGAGAAGAAGAATACAGGCAAGATTAGGGTATGCATAGACTTCAGGGATTTGAATAAAGCCACACCTAAAGATGAGTATCCTATGCCTATAGCCGACATGTTGATAGACGACGCCTCCGGACACAAAGTGCTTAGCTTTTTAGATGGCAATGCCGGTATAACCAGATCTTTATGGCCGAAGAGGACATGTTTAAAACTGCCTTTCGTTGCCCCGGTTTTGTCGGGTTGTTCGAGTGGGTCGTCATGACATTCGGTTTGAAGAATGCAGGCGCTACGTATCAGCGTGCTATGAACTTGATCTTCCATGATCTCTTAGGCATTGTGTTAGAAGTCTATATTGATGATATCGTCGTCAAGTCGGACGGCTATGAACACCACTTGGCCGACTTGCGACTAGCCTTTGAAAGAATGCGTCGGTATGGGTTGAAGATGAACCCGCTCAAATGCGCGTTTGGTGTGTCGGCTGGAAAGTTCTTAGGGTTCATAATTCATGAGCAAGGTATAGAGATTGACCCTAAGAAGATAGAGGCCATTAAGAAGTTAGGAGAGCCGACATGCAAAAAGGATGTGCAGAGTCTATTGGGGAAGATAAACTACTTAAGACGATTTATATCTAACCTGGCGGGTAAGATTGAATCGTTTGTCCCTTTGCTCCGGCTAAAGAACGAAGCCGAGTTCGCTTGGGGGGCAGAACAACAAGACGCCTTCAATAGTATCAAGAGATACTTATCGAGCCCTCCAGTACTTCGAGCACCCAAGTCGGGAGTCCCGTTCCGACTATACATTGCTGCACAAGATAAGGTACTCGGCGCAGTGCTAACTCAGGAAGTCGACAAGAAGGAGTACATCATCGCCTACATAAGTCGCCGACTGCTCGACGCCGAAAGTCGGTACGTGTTCGTCGAGAAGCTATGCTTATCTTTGTTTTACGCATGCACCAAGTTTCGGCATTATTTGCTTTCGAGTGCATGCATAGTATCTTGCCAAGTCGATGTGATCAAGTATATGTTGCAACAACCGATTCTTAGCGGACGGATTGGCAAATGGGCTTATGCTTTAATAGAGTTTGATTTGACATATGAGTCGTTGCGTGCCATGAAAGGTCAAGTTGTTGCCGACTTCATTGTTGATCATAGGGTTAATGATGAAGAAGATGTTGATTATGTTAGCATATGTCCATGGAAGCTTTACTTTGATGGATCGGTTTGTAGAAGTGGGCAAGGCATTGGCAGTGTTTTAGTTTCACCACATAGTGTTGTCTATGAGTCATCGGTCCGACTAGAGTATCCTTGCACTAATAACCAGGCAGAGTATGAGGCACTGTTGTTTGGTTTACAAAGCTTAATAGACATGGGTGTAGGAGATGTAGATGCTTTTGGAGATTCATTGCTAGTAGTTCAGCAAGTCAATGGAGAGTTTCAATGCTTCGATGGGTTGCTGAATAGCTATTTAGACCGATGTTTAGATATAGTCAAGCTGTTAGATACCTTTAGTATCAGTCACATTCCTAGGGAGGAGAATTCTAGAGCCAACTATTTGGCACAGCAAGCATCCGGGTACCAAGTCGGGAGAGGAAAGTTTTTTGTATCCAGAGAACCGATGCTCGTTGCTGTCAAAGGCCGGGTCGACTTACTAGAAGTCGAAGCCGACTCGTGTAGATCCAATTCCGACTCGGGGGGCAACAGTTTAACACAGGCTGCCGAGTCGTCAAGCGGTTTGGAAGTTAATGATTGGAGGGTGCCTTTAGTTAGTTACTTGAAAAATCCGAGTCAAACAAGAGATAGGAAAGTTCGGCGGCAAGCTATAAAGTACACCTTGTTTAAACGACGAGTTGTATCGCCGAACAATAGATGGAGTATTATTGAAATGCTTAGACTCCGACCAGTCAAGGGTAGCTATGGGAGAAGTACATGAAGGGATATGTGGAACACATCAGTCGGCTCCCAAGATGCAATGGTTGTTGAAGAGGGCAGGATTCTATTGGCCGACTATGTTAGAAGATTGTTTTCGGTACTATAGAGGGTGTGAAGCATGCCAGAAGTTTGGAAACATACAGTTAGTACTCGCGGCTAAGATGAACCCTATTATAAAGCCATGGCCATTTAGAGGATGGGGTTTAGATTTCATTGGGGAGATACATCCTGCTTCGTCGAAAGGTCATCGTTTGTCCTTGTAGCTACAGATTATTTCACTAAGTGGACCGAAGCAGTTCCTTTAAGGAATATGACTCATAAGGAAGTGATTAGCTTTGTTCTGGAACATATCATCCATAGGTTCGGCATCCCTCAAACTCTGACGACTGATCAGGGTGCATCCTTTATGTCTCACCAATTCAGTGAGTTTGCCGAGTCCTTTGGGGTCAAGTTGTTGAACTCGTCGCCCTATTATGCCCAAGCCAATGGACAGGCCGAGTCCAGCAATAAAACCTTGATCAAGCTAATAAAGAAGAAAATTGAGGAACATTCGAGGAGGTGGCATGAGGTCCTCTCGGAAGCATTATGGGCCCATAGGATATCCAAGCATGGAGCCACCCGAGTGACGCCATTCGAGTTGGTGTACGGGCAGGAGGCGGTGTTGCCCGTGGAAGTTAAACTACAAGCTCTTAGAATAGCCAGGCAAGACAACTTGTCGGCTGAAGATTACAGCCACTTGATGATAGATAAGATAGATGATGTTCCAGAAGAGAGGTTGAAAGCCTTACAAGAAATCGAGAAGGAGAAGTTGAGAGTTGCCAAGGCTTACAACAAAAGAGTAAAGGAAAAATCGTTTCAGATAGGAGACCTAGTATGGAAAACGATTTTACCTGTTGGAGCTCGGGACAACAAATTCGGCAAGTGGTCGCCGAGTTGGGAGGGCCCGTTTAGAGTTGTCGAGATAGTCCCCGGGAATTCCTATCTTGTAGAATCTTTGCAAGGGGAATGGTTATCTAGGGCTCTTAATGGGAAATATCTGAAAAAGTATTATCCGAGTATGTGGCAAGTAGCTTAACAAAATCTATGGCCGATATGCCCTTTAAAAATATCGCCCTGAGCAACGATGTAGTTCAAGGTGTTTTTGGCAAATGCAATTATGCCAAAAAGCAGGGGGGCATGTGTTTGCAGCGTAATTTGGCTTGAAGGTTTATTCAGTGGGCCAAATTAAGTATTAGGTTTACTGGAAGTTGAGATGATGAAACTAACAGTGTGGATGCAGCGTTTACTATTACATGCAGGATTAATACAGCCGAGTGGCCTGGACGCTCGCGGTATACTTGATACCGAGTGCTCGCGGCGTTTCCGAGTGCCCCCGAGTGCTCACTGCATCCCGAGTAGTCGTCATATCCCAAAGTGCGAAGGTGCCCGTTTGAGGTGTCCCCGAGCGCCCACTACGCCATCAAGTCACGAGCGGTACCCCTGGGAATTCAACAGTGGCGGCCCCGAGCGACATCGACCCCGAGTACTGGTGATACCGAGTGGCCCAGCCCCGAGAAGGTCTCCAGCCCCGAGGGGTTTTTTTCCCGAGTACTCGGCCGACTCCCGAGCGGTACAAAGTTCATCCCCGAGCAGTCCGAGTTCGTCCCCGAGCACTCGGCGGATTCCCGAGCGGTCCAAGTTCGTCCCCGAGCACCCGTGAAGGACCATCTTCAGCAAGTCTGAATTGCAGTACTACCCTTCAAGACTTACCCGATGCTAGAGACTTCAGCCTGAGGCGCAAGAAACGCGGCGAGGCAATCAAGGAGAGTCCTACAAGATTTGGAAGTTTATCCAGTTTGTTAAGGAAGGATATCCCGTGCGCCGAAACGAGTCCGGATGTCGGCGTCCGAAGCAGTTAAGATTTGGAAAGCTATCTTGGTTTGTATGGAAAGTTACGTGTACGGTAGAATCCAGATCCTTTAAGCAAGGAAAGAGATATATTTGTAATCAGATTAGGATTAGGAGTCCGAACCTCCTACGGGAAGACCAGCCGCCCTATAAATATGTAAAGGGTGACGGCCGATTGAAATCATCCAACAATCGATCAAATCAATCTTTTATCTTTTATCTTTTTACCTTTTCCTAGCAGTAGATCTTTGCTGTTTTGCGCTGGAAAACAGTCGTTTCTTCTTCACGTAAGTAAGAAGATCTTTGTTGCTTTGCTCGGAAAGCAATCGCTCGTCGTACGCGTAAGTACGATAGTTATCCTTTGTTGCTTTGCTCGAAAAGCATCCGTTTATCGCACACGTAAGTGCGGTTGGCGACTCCCATCACCTAGGTGTTTCACGGATCCAATTTTGTGCGAACAGGTATCAGTATCCTTTGGTTGGTCGTGAGGAAGTAGGTTTCCAACAATGCACTTGTCAAGCTCGGGACTTCTCAAGTATTTCAATTCTCGTGCGTTGTCTGAAATAGCTTGTGCAGCCTTCACTTCCAAGACCATAACATTCTCTAGAGATCTCTAAATCATGCAACATTTAATTTGCTAAAAAGTATACGTGATATCCTTTCCAAATATATATATCTACATATATGTAGACACATAAATATTGGCAGTTCTGCCACAGCCCTTCCTCCCTCACCTTGTGCAAGACACCAACACATCTCAGTTTCACTTTGGACATGTAAAACTTAACAAGTGTTCTATGTATATCATAAAAATAAGGTCATATCTCTGCTTCTTCATATACGATGTGTATAAAATAAGTATTAATTAAATTCACCTGATAATATTTCTTAGTGAGGCTTAGCACTTCTTTAAATCATATAGAAGCATGAAGATAAATGCTAATGGTCATTGATGGCCTGTATCACTATATATAGAGTTGTGTTAGTTTGTTTAGCTGACTTCAGATGGAATACCGGGAGAAAATAAACGCCATACATAGTTGTGACCGTGCAGTAGAAAATTCATGTGTGCTTTGTTGGTTATCTTTGCCCCATATGAAGTTACCAAACTAACAAATATTGAGTTGGACCATACGAAGTCAGGATGGCAATGGGTTTGGGTTCAGGCAGGTAGGGCTATACTAGACCTGCACCCGAACCCGGTTGCCTGCCCCTTGCCTGCCTACGAGAATATCCATGGCGGACAATTCATGCCTGAATCCGAACCCGAACCCGATAGATACCTGGTATCCATAGATACCCAGCTGTTGGGGTTCTTAGGTGATCCATAAATTAGGTTTTATCATTTTATATATACTCCCATGAAAGGCCCATATATCAGAATGTACAAATTATTTATTTTAATTATTTTTGGGTACCCATGGGGCATTTTTCCCTCCATGCCCGACCCGTGACACTCATGGGTACCTGCCTATGAAAATCCATGGAGAAAGAATGCCCTCTATACCCGTCCTCCATGGGTATGTTGCCTGTGGGTACCCGGTCCATGGATAAAATTGCCATCTTGAATACGAAGTTATCTTTCACAACTCCACCCAAACAGTCAACGACCGTTATCTTGGACAATGACAGGGAGGTTGATGAACATAGTATTGTGCCTGATCTTCTCCATAATATTTGTGGAGGGGTTACAGATGAGGTCATGGGTGGGGGGCTGGACCACTTGTACAATGGATTATAGACTCTTCCTGTAAAACTAAATCCGCCTCTGCAAAGAAAAAAACCAAGCACGGAACAAAAATATTACTCATTTCAGATGAAAGGCATATTTTGGAATAGAAGAGGTGTATGTGACTTGGCTAAATATCATCATTTTTCAGCACTAGTAGTGGAACACAATCTTCATTTTGTCGCTCTTTTACAAACAGGTAAAATATCCATATCTCAGTCCATACTGGACTAAATGAATATGGGGAAAGGATTTTCTATGGCATGTTTTACCCTCTCATGACAGGTCAGGAGGAATTCTCCTTTGTGTTGATCTGAGAATCTTTGCTATTGCATTGTCGGGACCCGGAACCTACAATACAAACTTCAAATGGAATCATCATCTAAGTCAAGACTTCAACCCTAACCTCAAGCACCGACGTATAAATACCTTGATAGGAGTAGAGTGATATGGTCTTGACTAGCCCGAGACATCAACCTTGACCTTAAAGCTAGCAATGAATGCATCAGCCTTCTCACTCCTTCTCATTAGCCGGAACATTAACTCCGAACTCGTCCCAGCAAATCAATGCATGGCTAGATTAGAGTGATATAGCTCCCAAACTATCAGTGGAAGAGTCGCTTCACAGTGATAATTACACTTGACAATTCCATACTGTGAAGCTCAAAACCTTATATACTTCATGTCAGAACCATAGTTTTGAGTTAGTCAAAAGACGCGTGAGGTGGAAGTCAAGTCAACTCGCCTTGCTGAGTTGACCTGATTCTACCGAGGAACGTTGTAGACTAGATTGAGAGGGGGGAATTGTTGTGCATTCATGGCATACATGTGATTCATGGCATTCATCATTTCATACACAATCAAATACAATTAACATAAAAAATTTATTAATTGAAGAATATTACAAATGTCTTAGTACAACACTGTTACAAGAATAAATAAGGAGCAAAGAAAAATTACATGAGATGATTTCTACCTATACATTAATGCTAAACCTAATCTTCGAGTCTTGAGTCATAGTGAAACACCGAGAGTCGGAGGGGGAAATCTTCAGAAATGTTGGCGATATCCGAGGTCGTCTAGTATGTGAACTCGAGACCGTTGGAATAACGCCGTTGCTGTAGGAGGCAAAAAATTTTGAAAATAGTATTTTGAAATACAAACGGTTCCATCGGCATAGTTCCGCCAACGTCCGCAAATTTAGTTGCGGGGGCAAAATAGTGCCGAGGTGGACCTAATTAGTATTTAGTTTTGAAAATAGATTAGAAAACAATTTTGTTTTTGAAAATGTCCGAGGGCCACGTGTATACTTGTATAAGGAAAAGAGAGGTGAGAATAGTAAAATAATTTTATTTTCACCGGCCTATGCTACATTGCCTCCATGTTTTTGTTTTGAAAAGAATTATTTTACAAAATCAGTGAGGAGATAAATCAAAACTTTGAAGATAAATCCATCCATCGAATGAATTATCCAACAGGCCGTAGCTTTTGAGACTGGGATCAAAACTTAGCCTGGAAGCTAACCAAAACCAGCCACGTAGCAAAACAAGGCAACAGGAGGTGGCAAAAATTCTTCCACCAATGAGACCACAAATATGCTCAACAGGAATCAAAGGTTACGGCCACCATCAGCAACAAGTCATTTCTTCCACCATACACACCAAAGTAGCACTCACATATTTCTCAAGAACCAACCTAGGGAGGCTGAGACCATCAAGATCAGTAAGGAGACCAATGACCTCAAGAGCAGCAAGGTGCAATTAGGAGGAGAAGGCCATCAGGACATAAGGAGTAAGGGGGTGTTTGGTTGGGCTTTTCAGCAGCTTTTCACTAGAAAAAGCTGTAGCCCAACCAAACGGCCAGCTTTTCAGCAGCTTTTGTCAACGGTAGCTATGGGCTTTGCAGTGCAAATTCAGCTGTTTGGAAAAGCTACCTTCTGCCAGCTTTTTGCAATGTGTTGAAGCTTCTGTGCTCAAACCAAAAGCCATATGTTCACTTTCCCACAACTACAACAGCTTTTTCAGATAGCTAAGCCAACAGCAGCTTTGTCAACAGCCACAACCCAACCAAACAGGCCCTAAGAAGGGAAGACCACCAACAAGTCTAGGAGCAAGTCCAACTTACTCTTGTCCTAACTGAGACAAGGTAAGGGTCATCGAAAACACATAACCCATATATACATGCATAGGAGTTAGCACGATAATAGGGGCCTGTTTGGTTGGGCTGTGGCTGTTGACAAAGCTGCTGTTGGCCGGTTGTCTGGAAAAGCTGCTATAGCTGTGGGAAAGTGAACATATGGCTTTTAGTTTATCCAAATCATCTATAGCATTTTGTAAAATGAGCATAGAAGCTTCAACACATTGTAAAAAGCTGGCAGAAGGCAGCTTTTCCAAACAGCTGAATTTGCACTGCAAAGCCCACAGCTACCGTTGGCAAAAGCTGCTGAAAAGCTGGCCGTTTGGTTGGGCTGTAGCTTTTTCTAGTGAAAAGCTGCTGAAAAGCCCAACCAAACACCTCCTTAATTTTTCATCATCGGGTTTTCCTCTAGGCAACATGTGTAATATTTGTTCTTACCACCTTTCTCAAAGTTTTCTCAGAAAACATCACAGTACATCAAGGAACTAATAAGCAGCATGGTAGTGTTCTGTCCTTATCAGTTTTGAGCACATGAGAATGTGCAAAATGCTTTAGACGCAAAGCATTAACATCAGCTAGCTAAAACTAGTGTAGTATCTATTCTCCAGTATAAAAGACTGATAGGTATATATGCAGTAATGCAAATTAAAAACTGAGAGGGGCAAAAGATCAAGCAGTAATCTGTTCTTTAATAAGCCAAGCTAGTAAACTATATATAAAGATAAAAGGAAACCGGACTAAGTGCTATATCTGTTCATGCCAGCTTTAGATGCAAAACATTTATAATTAGCAAACTAAGAATCAAAGAATAGTATCTGTTCTTATCATTCTGCTGAGTAATATCCAAATACAAAACATCAGCATAAAGTAGCCAAAGAAACAAAGAGTGGTATCCATTCTTATCAAATTAAATCATCACAGGAGTATACCAATAATATAGGCAGTTAGTGTAGTATATGTTCTTCTAGGAAAGGAGCTAAAACTCAAAGAAACATAGCATCTGTCCTTTAACTTTGGTAAACATAAGGCACATATTGAACCAGTGAGAAGAAGCTAAAATCAATGTAATCTCTGTTCTTGTCCAAACCGAAGCACATAGATGCACAGAATTAGGGAAACAGCTTGCTAGTGAAATTGGCTAAAAATCAAGCTACTATTTCTCTCAATTAGATGTCAATCAAATCAAACCATGCCATTCATGCATAATCAAGCATCAAGCGGGCCAAATCAGCTTTAGATTTTAGATAATCATCAGTAATCTAGAAACCAAGCCGCAGTAGAAGAGGAAGAAGGAGTTAGTGTGAGGGATTGAGGAAGACCTACTGGAGAAAAGGGGGTCGACGGCATGGAGAACCCCCACTGCACCACCGGCGAGGGGCGGGCCCAGCGGAGCACCGCCGGTGGCCGGCTACGACAGCAGGCCACGAGCCACCGCGAGCAGCACGGCGAGGGTGACCAAGGGGACGGCAACTGAAGAGGACCAGCGGCAAGACCTCAGGCCCTAGGACGGCGGCAGATTGAGCGAGGCCGGCGGGGCTGAGCCCGAGCCCTAGGCCCACGACTGAGGCAGTGCCGAGGGGACCTATCCATTACCAGGCAAGTCTAGTTTATTGTTCATATCCGTTGAGAATGTTTTACAAAATTTCTTTCTTGTATATAACATGCACAAAATAAAAATCTATTTTCTAAAGATGAATCAATTGTTGTTTTATTTGATCGCCAGTTTTTGGACGTGATCATGTTGGGTGGTGAAATCCTAGAAAGGTGCCGGGGGCATATTGGAAGGTGGATTTCATCATACGGGTTTGTTCATATAAGATTAAAACAACCAATGATTGATTGTGCTTAAGCACCATAGTGATTGTGCATATCACATACCTTGTATAGCCGGGCTGAGCCAAAGTACCTTTGCCATAGGTCATACTCCCCTGAAAAAGAAAGACCTCAATAGTTGGATCTGGAGTATCAACTGTTGGAAAGCTGGTGTTAGCCGTTGGCTAACCACAATGCGTTGGATCTGTAGTATCATCGTGAGATCAGTAGTGCCCGGCCTGTTGTGTAGGACTACGACGCGGGGTATGACTGAGCGGGCGGTGAAACGTCTTTGTGATCTTACGGTCTGGTTGTGCGTGTGACGACGTGAACACCACGACTATTGGTCGTTTGTGGGTACAGTTGCGCACCTCTACAGAGTGTAAAGAAGTGTGGCTTAGTCACTCCATGATCCTGGTTGGAACTGCGAATGCGAATCCATCGAGGATTTTAGCAGCCTATAAGGCATGAGATCATAGTCTCTTAAATAAAACTTGACTCTCTTACCTTACTAAATTGCATTGCTTTTGGAGAGCATTGCTGTTCTCAGTAGATAGTGCATCAAACACCTCTTTGCTATTCCTAGACTTGTTGAGTACCTTTTGTACTTATCCCTTTACTCTAATTCCTTTGATTAGACTGTGAGCCGACGGTGGAGACGGAGGTGGTGTACATCGAGGTTGATGAAGAAACCCCCGAAGAGCAGACACCGACGAAGGAAGACGAGGGCGTTGACTACTACATCTAGTACCGCGACAAGAACACTACTGAGTAGAAGTGTAGGGCGTGTGAGCTAAGAGTTGTAGATAAGGCTTTTGCTGTAATCAAGTGATAACGGTTTTAAATTCATCGTACTTTGGAAATAAGTTTGTAAGACTTAATGTTGTTCTTCAAGTTTGTAAATTAAGTTTGTAATATATGGACCGCTGCAATGTTTCTGATGTGCTACTCAGTATGATATACTGTGGATGAGAAGACACTTTGTCTACAATATGTTAAAGACCGGCATATTATCCGGAGGGGTAATATGTGGGTCGCCGCACTTCATGTGCTTCATAATCATACACGCAAGGCACATGAGGCATGTTGGAGCAAATAGGCATCACAATAGTAACTCTATGACAGAAGCTGCAACAACACATATAGCTCCTAAGACGAGTAGTTTAACAACTATTTCACACACTTGGTTTGAAGACCAAATTCAAATACACAACAGAAAGTTATAAGTGGCTTAGAAGCCACAAGTAGTAAACCAAAAGTGGCAGCAGAAAAAACAATGGCCGCCAAACCCTAGGCAGGATCATTGCTTGGAATTTCAGCGACTACTCGTTGTTGATGTCATTCTCAATAAAGAAACCATCCTCTGAAGTGATGATTTCCTATGTAGGAAAGTGTCAGCGATTGCAACCTATGTAGGAAAGTGTCAGTGATTGCAACGTGAGTACAAAAGTACTCCACAAGACAGATGGGAAAGTAATAGATGCAACTTATCTCAATAAGTAGTAGTTGTGGACTATTTTCCTTAAAGCTAAGTTTTTATTAGATATTATTCTGAATAGATGAAAAACGACTACTAGATCAAGTTACAAGTGGATAAGCGAGCGTTCTTCTCAAATCAGTCTAAACTTCTGTCAGCATCAACTTAAGACCAAACGACTCTTCCTCAACCACCTATGAGGAAGTAGCCACTAGCTTCTCTAAACTAGAGTTGACATTTTTAGAGCAACATTGAAATTGTCTTATTGGACGTAGGTAATCACCTAATTTTTCATAACCGCGGACATGGCTATTCCAATGGTTCAATCCCTGCAGGGGTATACATCTTTACCTACACATATCGATCAACTCTTAATGCCAGATCATTGACACACTTCACGAGGTGTGTTGGTAGAGGGTGATCGAACACGACCATTACAAGGCTTTCGACTTAGGTATGAGCCGCCCTTACAGGCCATTCCATGTATACTAGTCTGCCCTTTAACTCTGACTAAGTTGCGAATCGAGGTACATCATTGGTCTTTCCAAGACCGTGTGTCCACCCCACCCTTATATTGAGACACCACCTCATAGCATATCCTTTTTCACTCATGTGGAAAATGGAAAGCAGCTCATACACTAAATCTAAATAAATTATTTAGTCGTACATGGTCCCATTATATCACCCTGTTGAAGTACGCAAATCTTGGATCGATGTACATCAGAAATCAGCCTTATGGGAAGACGAGATAACCCACCGTGTTCCCAACATGGCCCCTCTTCTAAGCCCAATGATTATTAGTCATGTTCTTTAGTTGCTTTCCAGTACTCTCTACACATTGCTCACTTAACCCATCCATGATGCACGAATTCATCAGACTATCCGAAGAACAATGACTTAACAAGCTAAGTAAGATTAAGCATGTGATACTAAGATAAATAGTTGCTAAGAACTCAACTAATCTTAATCATACTAGCTTGGAAGGGATAACATGGCAATTTAGGTTACAAGGAGGTTTCATGCAAAAAATAGGAAATTGACTATCTACCAATGAAGTAGAAGTTGAACGCATGCAATAATCAAGTAGAACACAATTAATAACTTTGTAAATAATAGGATTGCCAACATGGTCAAAGGAAGGCTACTTGCCTTGCTGTTCGAGAGTGGGCAACTATTTGTAGTCGGTTTCATTTACGTCATAACCTTCCAGTGCTATCGAGAAGAAGCAGAAATACCAAAAAATAAAATAATACAATAATTAATGACTAAGCATCAGCATGATGATATGGAATGCATGATATGGCATAATACTTTCAAAATAAAGACTAATGTAAGAGAAATCAATTTAATCAAAACCTGGATGCTCGAGATACAGCATGCCGAAGATTCTCCGGTGAAAGGAAACACCCTGATAGGCGGGTCCTACCTATTAGCGTCTCCTCACAGGCCCGTGTGCATGGGTGTGTGCGGACGTGGGATCCGAGCCGAGTTACGAGCTAGGCCGAGTTTTGGCTCAGCCGGAGGTTATTTTATCTTCTTTTTCTATTTTCTTTTCTTCTTTTCTCCCTCCAGTTAGCTTTTGAATTCTTAAAACCAATTCAAAAATGCTTCAAATATTTGGTAAATCTTTACATAGCCTACTGGGACATAAAAATACCTCCGATGCCACATTATTATTTGATTTATTTTGTAATAAATAGATTTCAGTTTTGGCCCATATATTGGGTTTGAACTACAAGTGTATTATAAATCGGAATTGCTATTTCTCAGGCGATTGATAAATTTTTATTTCTCAGTCGCCCAAGTTACATATTTTCTATACCTACGTTGCACAAAAAAAATTGTGCAACTTAGGTATAGAAAATATGCGACTGTTCAATTCTGCTTAGTTGCACGTCTCTAGGCCTTAAGTTACACATGATTTCTAAAATGTGCAACTATCCCATTAACCACTGGATCAAGAATCAACGTTTAGGATCATTAACTTCCGAATAGTTATTTCTAAGTCAACATAGAAATAGACACTCCCATTATAAATATACCGTAAAAATATAGAAAAATTATGGTACGTTAGAAATAGCATATATATCTTAATGAAGTTTCATGATTTTATCACAAGGGATGATCCTCCAAAAGGAGAATCTACAATACTGTTTTAAATGTTTTCAATTGATTTCAAAAATTATTATTAGAGCTAAACTGCCAAAAAAATCTGAAATTTTTCTAAGAGATTCATAGTTCATCATAGAAATTGTGGTTAAAATTTGAGACGATTTGGTGGATGGAATAGGTGTAGCTATAAGAATAAGTTTGATTCTGATCACTACAACCTATTGTGCCAACTAAATAAGATTTATAATCTATTGTACATAGGATGATTAGCTACAAATGTTCAGAGATCGAAGTGTACTGAACAGAGAGATTAGAAACAACAAGAGAGCTTTCTAGCATCACGTAGGTATTAACTCACATATGTACATAGGATGATTAGCTACAAGTGGTTCAGAGATCGATGTGTACTGAACAGAGAGATTAGAAGCAACCAAGACAGCTTTCTAGCATCATGTAGGCATTAACTCACATATATAGCAAGCCTCGTATAGTCGTATATGCATATATGCATGAACAGCTTTATATAGCTATTAGCAGCAGCTACTCTGCAAGGGTGTATCAATCCATACTCTGCAAGGATGTATCAATCCATAGCGTGCTGCAGCTGCCCTACTCCTACGGCCGACGGTGTCAACGATATTGTCCGTGTGCAACGACCATTGATGGAGCCATCTCGCTCTCTCAAGGAATAAGAAGGGTGGCTTTAACTATGTGTTCCATGCGTTTGAGGAAAGGGACATGGATCTACCAGGGAGTAGATAAGGAGCAGTGGCTTACATGGAGCAGAGGGAAAAGAAACCAAGAGAGTCAAAAAAAAATGATGTAGAAGATAATTCAGGTTCTTACTGCTGCTATATTGTCCAGGGGAGAGGTGCCACGACCTGCACGTTGCCCTGCCTAGCAATCTGCCATGGCAGGGGTTGAGGTGGAAGAGGTTTCTAGAAATAGGACGTGCAGGTCAAGGAAAGAGAAATATCTTGATCGACTATCCACTTCCTCTTTTAAATATTTTGGTAAGAATTTTATTAATTGATGCTTAATAAATTACTAATTACCATATAAATATCTAGAGTGGTACTTGGTTAAGTCAAGTATAGCACTTAGCTCAATAATTCTAGAAATACATAGGTGATGTTTGGGTGGTTTATAGTTTACCAAAATAATTAGATCACGTTGTTCCACATTTATAGTTTTATTATTTAATTGTTTCTTCACTCAGCGTTTTTAGGGTTTTATTTTGTTGTAATTTTATATGCACGCATGAGTTAATGCAAACAAGAGAATTTTTTTAATTTTTGCTCAATTTTATTAACATTAATCCTAACGAGCAAAAACCGGGATGTTACATGCCTCAATTGAAGAGGGGCAATATTTTTGCAAGTTGTCACTTTCGTAATAAAGAGGACGGGTTTCAATGGATGTTGATGGTTGTATATGGTCCAGCTCAACCACAATTTAAGGAATCTTTTCTAATTGAGCTAGTCAATTTGTGCCGCACGAAGGTCCTTCCTTGGTGATTTGTAATATTATATGACACCCAGAGGAGAAAAACAAGGAAAATTGCGATGCCCGATGGCCGTTCCTGTTTAACACGGTCATCGACAGACTTGAGCTCCACGAGGTAGCACTATCCAAATGAAAATTCACTAGGGTGAACTTGACAAATGACCCACATTCAAAAAATTGGACAGAGTGCTATCAAGTTCTGATTTGGAACAAAACTTCTCGCTACTTTCGATCAAAGCACTCAAGCGCTTTCTTTCGGATCATACTCCTCTCCTTCTGAATGTGGGCTCACTATCATATAGGGGCAATAAATCACCATTTAGGTTTGAAATTGGTTGGCTTACCAGGATAGATTTCAAGACATGGTAATGGCGTGCTGACAACAAGAAAATGGAGGAGATTCTCCAATTACTGGCTAGCAGGCTAAGATTCGACATTTACATCAATATTTGCATGGATGGGCAAAAAGCACTTCTCGGATGTAAAAAAGAAAAGAAGGAAATCCTGGCTTTAATTGATGCTCTTGACAAAAAAGAGAGATCGGTGGACTGTCCATGGTTGAGATTCATAAAAAACAGACAGTAAATGACTGGCTTTCCCACCACTTACAGGAGGAAGAATTAAAATGGTGCCAACGAGCAAAGGTTTAATAACTGGTCACGGGGATAATAATACACAATATTTCCACCTTGTGGCTAATAGCAAACATCCTAAACAAAGTATCCATCTTGACTAGGACGAGGGGGAGATTACTGGGGAGACAAATCTGAAGAATTACATAACTAATTATTATAAAGGCCACTTCGGCCACCAAGAGGAGAATGATTTCTCTATCGATGAGAGATGACGTGATGATATTCCCCAGGTTTCGCCGGAGGAAAATACATTCCTTACAGATCCTTCCATGGTGAAATAAGTTTGGGAAGCGATTGTTCAAATATAACATAATAAGGCACCTGGGCTACAGGGGTTCCCTGCAAAGTTTTACTAGGCACCTGGGCTACAGGGGTTCCCTACAAAGTTTTACTAGGTATTCTAGGATATACTCGAGGATCTCATGGCTATGTTTTATGAGCTATATACTAGTACTCTATCGTTGTATAGGCTGAATTTGTGGTCATTACCCTCCTAGCAAAGACATAGGAGGACAAGAAATACAAATTTATAGATCAATATGCCTCGTAAATGTGAGTTTCAAAATTTTTACCAAGGTTAGGACTAGCAAAATAAACTCTCTAGCCGAGGAAATCATTCGTCCTACTCAGAAGGCTTTCATGCCTTGGCGCTACATCATGTACAGAGTGACCATTCACCACAAGATAGTCCGTGAGATGCATAGGAAGAAGCAAAGTAGGGATATTTTTAAAATTGACTTCTAGAAGGCATATGAAAAAGTAAAATGGACATTCTTACAACACATACTTAGGCTGAAAGGTTTTTCGCCCGTGTGGTGTCAATGATCCATCATATTGTCGCTGGGTGTAGTGTCTGTATTAAATTGATGATATCATCGGCCCTTACTTCCAAACAAAGAAGGGGCTTCGACAGGGTGACCCTATATCACTGATTCTGTTTAATATTCTAGTGCATATGTTGGCTACCTGCAATCGTGCCAATTGGATGGTCAGATTACTGAGGTTGTTCCCCACTTGGTAGATGACGGTCTTTGTTTCCTTCAATATGTGGATGACACCGTATTATTTATGGAGCACAATTTCACACCAGCAACGAACATGAAATTGCTCTTATGTGCCTTTGACCAATTTTCTGGTCTAAAAATAAACTTTCACAAGAGTGAACTTTTCTGTTTTGGGGAAGCTAGAAATCACAAGGAACAATATCGGCATAATTTTGGTTATGCATTAAGGAGTTTCCCTTTTCGCTACCTCAGGATTCCCATTCATGACAAAAAGCTCAAGAACGCTGAATGGAATGGGGTGAAGGACCATTTTGAGAGATTATTAAGCAGTTGGAAAGGAAAATATCTCTCTTATGGTGTTTGTTAATTCCGTTCTGAGCAGCCTATCAATGTTCATGGTACCTTTTTTAGGTACCACATGGGGTCCTCTAGAGGCTAGATTACTTTAGGTCAAGAGTTCTGGCAAAGTGATGAGCACAAGAGGAAATACAGGCTTGTGAAGTGGTCTATAGTATGTCAGCCGTGTGACCAAGGCAGCCTAGGCATCTAGGATCTCGATATTAAAACATTAGTCTACTGTGTAAATGACTATTCAAATTGTTGAATGAGAGGGCGTTTGGCAAACACTACTCCAGTGGAAATACTTGAAAGGTAATACTTTGATACAAACCACTTACAAGTCGGGTGACTGACACTTCTGGGCTGGTTTGATGAAAGTCAAATTCACGCTATTTCGTTATGGTACGTTTAGTCTTCAAGACGGTTCCCAAATCCTGTTTTGGTTAGATAAGTGGTTGGCAATAACCCACTGTCTATTCACTACCCATGGTTATTCAATCTAGCCTGTAAAAAAATGCCACAGTGGCACATGTCATGAGATCCGACCCTATAAATATCAGTTTTAGATGTGGTATAGTAGGACAAAATCTGATAGATCTCTATGAACTTAGTACAAGTGTTGCACAGATACAACTTACTCAAACCAAAGATGAGTTTACTTGGAATCCCCATTAAAATGGTGAATTCTTCGTCAAATCGTTGTACACCCAATTTTACACACTACTTCAAAAAAGGTTATCCCTAATCGGTCAACACTGACAGGCAAGGAGCAAGCCGACAGATGTACTACAGATGTCTGTGAGCACATTGTCAGCTGTCTGTGGTGACTTCACCATGCGGCTCAAGTGAGTGTCCGTCGATGACAGCACTAATAGGGGCACAAATGACCCATCAGTGGTAAATTGTACAAACAGTTCATGAGGATACTACTGACGGATGGTACGTTTGCCCGTCAGTGGGTTACAGAGTAACCACATATGGTCCTATTAGTCGGCCATTAGTATAAATACCACTGACGGTCGCCTTAAGGACCCGTCAGTGAGTGTTAATGTTAGCTCTGACGGCTGGGTTTTGTGCCGTCAGTGGTAATGGTAATAGCGTAAGTTTTTACCGGTGAGTGGTATTTCTCTACACTATAAAAGCAGCCTCCTCCTCTCCCCATTTCCTAGGGTTTTCCAGATTATGTTCTTGTGTGGCGGCTGCTACCGAGAAGGGTGATATGGGGACGATTAGGTGAGAGGGGGTTGGATTTGAAAGGATCTTTTTGGATCTTTGAGTCGAAGGATTATCAAAGGTTAGTAGTGCTCCCCCTATACCTGTATTTCTTTAGATCTTGCTAATTAGTGCTCTCACATCCACTAATTGTGGTGACACAGAGAGAGATGGTGACATAGAGAGAGAGGAACTAAGGGAAACATTGGAGATCTACTTGATTTGGTGGGGATCAAAAGAGGTAAATAGTTCGTGCTAGTTAATTAATATGTACATCCATGATATATAGCTAGCTAGCTATAGGAAACTAATTAATTTTGTGCTCTCATTTTAATTATTGGCGTATGATCGATGGATTGAAGTTAGATGTACGGGAATCGTACCACCTGAAGTTTCACCAATGCTTTGAACGGGTTACCAAGAGAAAATTCGAGACCTGTTGTCCATGTCGTAAATGTAATAACATGCAGATGTTACTGACAACAAGGGAGTTGCAATTATACTTGTTGACAAAGGGTTTCATGGATGGTTATACACGTTGGACGTATCACAGTGAAGAGGCAGAAGTGGCTGTTGGTGAAGGGGTAGAAGTCGTTGACAATGGACATGTAGCAGTCAAAGAAGAAGCTGATTCTAAACTGTCTGATGAGGATATGGATGAGGATATGGATGACCAAATGGGAGATTTGGGAGAAATATTGCATGACATGGAAGAGATAGTGAACCCTAATGATGAAAAAGAGCTCAATAAGGTCGTGGGATTGTTGGAAGACTTGAAAATACCCTTGTTTGCCAGATGCAAGCCGAAGAACACGCGGTTGTCTGTCTTGCTATAACTTCTAAAGCTCAAGACAACCTACAACTGGGTGGACACAGGCTTTACAAAGTTGTTGGCGCTCTTATCTGACATTCTTCGGGAGGGGAATGTGTTGCCTAGAAGCACTTACAAGGCCAAGAAGGTTACCTGCCCTCTTGGATTGGACGTATACAAATTTCATGCATGTCCGAATGACTGCATTATTTACCACAAAGAGTATATAGACCTGCACAGATGTTCAGTGTGCAAGACATCCCGGTACAAGTGGGCTACAAATCAAGACGATTATGACGAGGATAAGGATGAAGTGAAGGGATCTCCTGCAAAGGTTTGCTAGTATCTTCCAGTCATTCCCTGCTTGAAGCATTTATTTGATAATAAGAAAGAAGCAAAGCTGATGCGTTGGCACTGAGTAGGGTGAAAGGAAGATGGAATGATGAGACACCCTACTGATGCATGTTGGGAGACACCCTACTGATGCATGTCAGTGGAGGATTGTTGATAGGAAATTTCCTGATTTTAGTGAGGAGGCGAGGAACATAAAGTTTGGTATGAGTATGGATCCAATCAATCAATTTGGTAACATGAGCGGCAAACACAGCACATGACCCGTGCTTCTCTACATTTACAACCTTCCTCCATGGTTGTGCATGAAGCGGAAGTATATACACCTCTCTGTGCTCATTCAAGGGCTGAAGCAAACTGGATATGATATTGATGTGTACATACAACTCATGAAGGAAGAAATCGAGACACACTGGCACAAAGGGGCGGAGGTCTGGGAGGCTGACAAAGAAGAGAATTTCCAGCTACGTGCATTGTTGTTCACAACTATTATTGATTATCCTGCGTATGGGAACTCGGCCGGCCAACATATCAAAGGACACAAAGCATGTGTCACGTGCCAAGAAGAAACAGTGAGTCAGTTCTTAAAGAACTAAAAAAAATTGTGTACATGGGTCATCGAAGGTGGCTAGCCAAGAATGACCCATTGAGGCAATGCAAGGAAAAGTTCAACGGAAAAGTCGAGAATCATGTTCATCCGGTGGAAAAGACTGGTGAACAAATTTACAAGATTGTCAAAGATATCGATATTGTGCCTAGAAAGACACAAAAGTTAAGACTGGAAATCTAGAAAAGGAAAAAGTTCTACATACCTGTCACAACATAGATGTCATGCACGTCAAAAAGAATGTTTTGCGACAGCTTAATTTGTCTCTTCTTCAGCATAGCAGACAAGACAAAGGATGGTGTGAAGGCATGACTTGACATGCAACAGATGGGTATCAGACCTGAGTTCTGATGTGAAAGTCAAAACACGTCTTCTCCCTGCTTGCAACACTCTAAGCAAAGCCGAGAAGCAGAAATTATGCGAGTGCCTTTCTGGGGTGAAAGTTCCATCTGGTTAATCGGCGACCATAAAGAAACTTGTTTCCATAAAAGAATTGAATTAATTGGTATGAAGTCCCATGACTGTCATGTGATGATGACACATATACTACTTGTTGCAATAAGAGGTCTCATGGAGCCAATCACAAATCTGTGTAGCTTTTTCAACACGATCTTTCATAAGTTAATCCACCTGCAGTGCCTAACGAGACCTAAGTATGAGATCATTGTGATAATATGCCAACTGAAGATGTACTTTCCTCCAACATTTTTTAGCATCTCATGATCCATATCGTTATGGAGATACAGGAGCTAGATCCCGTGTTCCTATAGTGAATAGACAACTTTAGAAACTTACGTGTCCACTCAAAATTAAGATTTTCTTATGATACCTACAAAGGGAGTAGTTCTCACAAAAGATAACCTCCATTGGCATAGTTGGATGAGCAATGTTAAATGTTGCTTCTATTCCCATGACAAAACTATTGAACACTTATTGTCGTTTGCTCGATTGCCCGTTTCACATGGCGAAGCACACAAGCGGCTTCAGGTTACACTTACCCACTAATATAGATGATCTTTTTGACCCAATAGTGAGTAGAATACTTTCAAAACTTAAGTGTTGTACTAGTGGAGGCAGCTGTTGTGTGTTGGTCCTTGTGGCCATGTAGAGACGATGTGGTTTTTGACAAGCACCAATTTTATAATCCTCTGCAATTTATTTATAGATGTACACGTTGGTTGTGCTCGTGGTCTACTTTGCAGCATATAGAGGGGTGGGACTATTCTTATGGCATGTTGATCTCTCGAGACTATGTTGAGGGAGCTCTTCACTGAGCATGGGTGGGAGTTTAGTCACTGTCTGTATGCAGCCTGAGTAGTATTTTGTTTGCTTTGTGAATCACTTTTGTTATCTTTATGTTATCTTTGCATTCTAATGCCGATGTCCATAGAGTGTTGTGGTTTGATTTTGGACCTTTGGTTGTCTGTACGGTGTTACAGAGCTCAGGAGAAAATCTTTATGTATGGCATCATCTTGAGACAATATGATGGAAATAAAGCTATTCTATTATCTAAACAAAATGTAAGCATACATCCATAGAAAATATTGTGTCTGTTATCTTGGCCCCCGTTGAGTGGTGCTTGGGAGTGACAAGATAGCAAAGCGGCAATGCCTCATTGAAAAAAGGCCATTGTCGGCAAGTTGTGTCACTGGCAGTGAAGAAGAGATGCCACCCAGTAAGTTGTGACACCAGTGGCGATCGAAGATGTGGGGAGAGGCTAAAAGTTGTGTCATTAACGGCAAACAGGTGGCGGTGAAAGGGGGAGAAGGTGTGTATCTCGTTGCCCGCTATGGATGACCACCGGCATGCCCTAAGATTGAGAAAATTGTCAATAACTTATACTCCCTCCATTCTAAAATACACGATGCTATAAAAAGCGTGAAGTCAAACTTCTCTATCTTTGACCACTAATCAGTAAAAAACTATTTAGATTTGTTAGGTAAAAATTATACCATTACAATTTTCATGTAAAATAGTTTCACAATATACTTTTTTATAAATTTTTAGTTACATATTCGTACAAACATTTTCTATCAAATTTGCTCGTTGGAGATTTTGAAAAATCAAAAAACATCATCTATTTTAAATCGGCGGGAGTATACCTTTACATTTAGTGTGTTGGAATGATGAGATTATAGTTCATGTGGTTAGTCATGATTAAATGCATAAGAAACAGAATGGAACAGAGGGAGCAAAAATGAACAGTTAAATAACTTAACTGAAAATTTTATGTTATGCACGCATATACACTTAAGTTATGTTATTCAAAATTTTATGTTATGCATGCTTTAAGTGTATATGCATGCATAACATAAAATTTTGAATAAGTTTGTAGAAGAAATAGACCTCATAAAACGAATGGAGAGAGTATATTAATTACCGCCCATAAATCATCCAAAAAGCTTAATTAGCCGAATTAACCTCCGCATGCAGTAATTTGGTTCCCTGTCAAGTATCACTATCACAAGCTAGCTAGAGAGGAATAAGACCCCCTTCCCCACATTGCAGCATAAGCTTAAATATCGATCAATTCATATAACTGGTTGCACTAGCTAACAAACACTGATCACTGATTTGAAAGATGCCACTTTTGGTTCTTCCAAAACCAGTCTCACTTCCTGTCAGAAACTGTGAGGGGGAGAAAGTAGGGGTCCCCTTGAGTACTATTATTGGTTGCAGGAACTACTTGTAGTACTACAGACAGATAAGCAAAAGAGGAGTCAGTTTGCATCCATAAAGACAAGCAATCAAGCTACTTCCTCATCTCCCTTACAGCTTCTTCCTTCGCTTCCTCCTTTCTCTCATAGCCAGATTATGATATGTACTCTTGTCCTGCTTCATCTTGGATTCAGCTGACTCATCTCTCCACCTAGCACTTTTCGTCCTTTTGATCACCCAAGCACTTGTAGTTAAGAGGTTAGCAACATCGAATGGATCCAGCAATGTACTGGACGATAACCAGGAGAAAGTTGGGTGATCAGAAGGCGCCTGTCTTCAGCACGCCGCACATCACCGTCGGCAGTGGTGGTGGCGGTGGCAGCTCGGCCTCCTACTACGAGTCGTGGGAGGAGCGTGCCTTCGCCCAGGATTCAGCAGGGAATCTCGGAGGTTGCATCTGGCCACCGAGATCCTACTCCTGCAGCTTCTGCTGTCGGGAGTTCCGGTCGGCGCAGGCGCTCGGTGGGCACATGAACGTGCACCGGAGGGACCGGGCAAGGCTCAAGCTCTCGGGCGCGCTGGAGCATGGGAGCAACGAAAATCACGGCATGCTGCCGCATCAGGGATACATGATCCAACCGCGTCCACCTCAAATTGGCGCCCCGCAGCACGCGTACAGTCCAAAACCTAGTGCTCCTAGTCCTAGCAGAGACACTAACCCTAATTCAATATGCAGCGTTCTTGCGTGTCCTTCGAGATCTTTGGTTCAAGCTACAGCTGCCAGAGCTGTCTGGGGCAAACCAGTCTTGAGCGCCCCTCTGGCCTCGCCTTCGCCTGCCAAAGAATATGGTAAGACAGAGATGTTTCTTTGTGCTGCTAAGTTGCCACAAGATCATCTAAACCAGGCAACTAGGATGTGTTTTGATCAAGAACTGCGTGTCTGGAGTGCTGAACTGAGGCTTAGTGTTTTGGGCTGCCGGACAAGAGGTAACTTTGAGGATGATGACGAAGCTGATGATCAACATATCGTTCATACAAGTCGCAACATAAGGAGAGTTGATGTGGAGGTAACCCCGTTAGTTCTACCCTCTAGTAAGCATCTGCAACGAGATGGCGACGATCATGGCTATCATAATCATCGTGCAAAGGTACTCAAACTTTGTCCTAGCTCCCCAGTTGAGGAACTAGATCTTGAGCTTAGGCTTTGAGAAGCCCAAAAGGTTAACTAGGTTCCATCTCCACGGTTATATCTAAAAAATAAAAATGCTTTGTATTTATTCATTTCCTTGAGCTATTTAATTTCATCCTTGTTTTTCTGTTTGTTTTGTCCTTGTTTCGGTTGAATTGATCTCAGAATATTATTTCTGTTCGGAAATGAAAGTGTACCGGAAAGATAACAACTCAAGTGATTTATCATATTCTGTAACAAGATGTTGATTTCCAATCCAAGAGCTTACTTCCATGAATGCGCAAAATCCAATGTGATTTGTCTTTTCTTCGGAGGAATTATTTGTCCAATTCAAGGCTCAAATTTTCCTTCTCTAGTTCATTGATCAAAATAGATGCATTTATCATTCCTCAAGACATCTTGCAACTACAACGCGCAGCGACATATATTTCAGATTGCATGTTACATAAATGTCTCTGTTTCTTCCCACCCATTGGCGAAGTATTTTGTACTCCGGTAGCTCATTGCTTGTGTCCGTTTCGTATGTATTATTTAGCTGTATACTTCAAAGTTTATGTAACTATCAAACAATCCTAATTTGAACTAAGTTCATAACTTAATTACTCCTTTTGCTATATGATAAGACATATATATGCGTAGGACTAATCATGAAATTCATTGTCATTTGTACTTGTGGTAAACTAATTTCGAAGACTCAAATATATTAGGAACTAGTTCCCGTATAAAATGGTTTACTAGTTTCTATTAAGCTCTAAACACACACTGATGTCTTGATCTTAACTGAGATATATATGGCCGGTGTAGGAAGGTGCAAAGAGTAAATGTAAACTACTTCGTGCTCTTGGTACATGTGGTTTAATTAGCTTATATTGATGATAGTGTCTCTGTGTGCGCGTGTGTTAATACATGTCATGGTGATAAGCTTGCAACTATGAGAGAGATAACTAGGATCACAACGTGCGAACACAAACTGACTTGAGTGCATGGGAAGTGAGGAGGAAGATGTCATCTTCCCCTCCCTGCCCACAAATTAAGCTCTCACTGACACATTCCAGCAGTGGAACTAAAATTAAATCATATGCACATGCATGTGATGCCAGAACACTCTCTAGGATATATTTCCTCTGATGCCTGCAGCTAGCAGTACTACTTGGATTCCATTCTCCACAGTATATATTCCTTTCTCTCTTCTCCATGCAACTATTTGTTTCCTTGCTAATCTCTCTTCCCAACCATTACATACCCAAAGACATTCTTATAATCCATTTGGCTTTTGTACTCACCTGATGAAATAGCTTCAACCGTGCTCTACGCTTGCTTTGTTCCTATCCTTGCACTGCCTTGAATACAGACAACATAAGCCCATGTCTCTCCTTAACTACTCCCCTACAAGAAAAGGCATTGTTACACTACTACAGAAAAGCTCATCGCACACAGGTAAAAAAGCTCATCGCATACGGGTTTCCAGCCCGTATGCACCGGCCGGTCACCGATGTGGGGTGCACATCACACACGGGTCTAGAGCCGCACATCGCATACGGTTTTTCAGTTTGGCCCGTGTACGATGTACGCCATACAGACGGATTATTTAGGTTGGGAAAAAGCCAAAAAACATATTGTTAGACACGTAGAACTCGCATGTTCTACGCCCTCTACAACCGTGCACGCGCCACGAAGTCGCAAGGCACAAGTCACGCGATTCTTCGCGCGAAATATGCGTGCGTGCGGTTTTGGAGACTCGAACCCATGACCTCTTGTTCTCGCGCAAGCCCACCTAGCCATCTCACTTGAACACAGTCTTATGACTAAGTAGGATATCTATTTGTTTTGACCCTTTCAACCTGAATCTTCCGGCTAATATTTGGACATTTAGATGGCTCCAAACAAGAAACTTATCAACGGCAAAGTTGTAGATCTCATCGAGAGCTACAGTTTTCATATAGACACTGTCTCCATCCAACTTTATATGAAAAAGTTACGAATTTTCGAAAACGAGACATCGCACACAGTTGTTTAAACAAGACATCGCACACGGTTGTTAGGAAACAACCGTGTGCGATGTGCCTCATTCCGGCTAATATTTAGACATCTAGATGGTTCCAGATGAGAAACTTGTCAACTGCAAAATTGTAGATCTCGTCGAAGGCTATAATTTTTATATAGACATTGTCTCCATCCGACTTAATATGAAAAAGCTACGAATTTCGGAAAACGACATCGCACATAGTTGTTTCCTAACTACCGTGTGCGATGTGTCTCCTTCCGGCTAATATTTGGATATATAGATTGCTTCAAATGAGAAACTTGTCAACTGTAAAGTTGTAGATCTCATCGAAAGCTGCAATTTTCATATAGACATTGTCTCCATCCGACTCCATATGAAAAAGCTACGAATTTCGGAAAACGACATCGCACACAATTGTTTCCTAACAACCTGTGCGATGTGTCTCCTTCTGGCTAATATTTGGACATCTAGATGGCTCCAAACGAGAAACTTGTCAACTGTAAAGTTATAGATCTCGTCGAGAGCTGCAATTTTTATATAGACATTGTCTCCATCTAACAAAATATGAAAAAGCTATGAATTTTCACATCGCACACGGTTGTTTCCTAACAACCGTGTGCGATGTGAGGCATACGGTTTTTCAGAAAATATCGTGTGCGATGTGAGGCACATCGCACACGGGTCAATTTGCCGTGGCACATCACGCACGAGTCAGAATAGTGACCGTGTGCGATGTTCACATTGGTGACGGGTTAAGCTAAACCGTGTGCGATGAGGGGTCTTAAAAGACCTGTTCTATAGTAGTGTTACCCTATGAACTAGCTGCAGAGCATTTAGCAACATGACAGTGCTCACATCCAGCAGAAGTGCGGTACACCATATGGACTGAGCAACACACTAGGGGGGTAACTAGCTAGATGTCAACCGTGACATTTATAGAGGAATTTAAGAACCTCTGCTTGGTCTAGCAGGCAATGGCCAGAGAGCACACGTAGTTATAGAAGCTTTCTGCAATGGTGCAAGTGAGCAGGTTATGCAACGCACGCTACTTCCTTGTATCTATGAACCTCTGCATCTAACTTAGACATCACTGGAAAGCAACAAATTATAGGATAGGTTGGTGCAGATTGCTGAAAGTGTGTAAGCTGCAGTGGATATAAGTCTCATTGTACAGGAGTGCATGCACTGCTGAACTGTGCTTGTCTTTCTCGTGAGCTGGTTTGGCTCTGACCAGTCTGGATCAGTGAGTCTAACGTACAGCTTGAAGTGTACTGAAGAGTTGTCCGCGAGTGAGATAGCTAAGCCAAGTAGTCTGTTGAGTAGTCATTGGAAATAATATACTACGTAACTATATTGATGCACATGGTTAGAGGAATGTCGTCTTTAGCTTCAGGATGTTGCTGTTGTATATCATGTGATATTATATGGTGCACATTATTGGGGGCAGCTAACTAGTTGTGGAGAGGAGAGAGAACAGTGAAGAGGGGTTCGTTGTTGGCAAGAGGCGATTACATATCTTAAGGATGATGTGTACTGCAAGCACTATATACAGTACCGGGCATGTGTTTATTAATCGTGTGGGAGAGAATATGGAATCAAATGCATTGATCGCCACAGGTGTATTTAAATCCAACAATTGTACTGGACATGTATATGTTAGGGCTGAGCAAGACAAAACCTTTAGGATCTTTGGAACACGAACTTTATGTTATGACATCGGAAGCGTTCGTTGAACAGTAAGCCTAACCAATTACTATATCTGGTGTTCGTCATAAATAGATAACGTCCTAAAAGGATGCAATCAAACCTCGTTAACTTTAATATGTAACATATCAAAAAGTATTGACAATGGTCAAGTGAAAATAGTTTCATGGGATTTTAGTCATGAAAATATTTTCATAGTAACATAATTTTATTATTTTTTATTAGATATATGAAAAGCAACGATCAAAGTTCATGTAGGAGATTTCTATGTCCAGGACATCACGTACTTACGACAGGCTAGAGTATAATTCAAATGGAGCTTCACATGAGCATGTACGGATATAAAGGAAGTCATGGCTTGAATATGTAGGTTTTAAAACGTGATCTGCCTTTCAGTTTCTGGATGCACTCTCGTTTCAGCTGATCTAGTTCATGCATATATTATAATTACTTTTAAAGAAGAATCGAATATCAATATCGATGCAATAACAATGTGATTCGAAATTGTGACCCTCTTATACCGAATTGGGGCTCCACAGAGTCTAGGCTCCATGATTTTGAATATATAAATTCAAGCTAGATTTGGGTATAATTTTTAAAGTTTCGGTTTTTAGGTATATATCAGGTTATAACAATTCAAATGAAGTACATATTTCAGTCAAATTCAAAGATTTTGTGGTATATTAAGTCATATACCCAGAATTCAGGGTATGCAAGATCACATACCCTCTTACATACCCTGAATTCTGAGTATATGACCAAATATAACCCAAAATATTTGAATTTGAGTTATTTTTCGAATCTGAGGGTATATCTCGCAAAACTAAAAAATTTAACTAAGTTACTAAAGTTTGTTTTAAATTTGCGCATTTGAAATCATGGAGCCCGAGCACCATGGAGGCAACATAGCTTCCAGCAACAATTTTGTATGGCTTTACGTACACAATTTCTCCTGCCTTGGTGTAACGAATAGTATTGCGTTTGTAGTACCTTAGCGTCATGCATGAAGTTTTGTACTTCCTAAATAATGTACTTCCTTTTTGCAAATAATTTTTACAGCTTTACATACAACATTTGTCATGCCATGTGTGAAGTGTTGTACGTCTTAATGTGATGAATTGTATTGTGTTATAGTAGCATGTGTGAAGTGTTGTACTTGACTCCACAATCTGCTCCCGTTGTCGTGGAAGAAGGTTGTGATCCACTCGGAGCCATATGCTCCATCAATCCAATCCCACATTGATCGATCCCCACCTGAGAAGTCAAGATGCGATGGTGTCGCAAGCTGTGGCGTCACTTGCTTCCTTGCTCCGTTGTGGGGAGGTGGAGGAGAGAGGAGTGCTGGGCGCGGCGTGCTAGAGGCGGCCGGATCAAGTGACACAACATCGGAGCTCACTCGCACACGTGAAAGTGCATCTAAGACCCCTAAGAGGGTTTTGGTGATTAATAACAAAATGATTAAGGAAATAATATGTGCATGATGTGTGATCAGGTTATTACTTCCATGGAGGAATGCTTTAGCTAGCTTTGATGACCCTTAAAAAATTCCAATGGATGGAAGGCTTGAAGAATTTATAGAGTAAGAATATTTTTCTAGCTCTTTTGGTGATTCATTGAATCACATTGAGTTTAAGACAAGTCGTACTATTAGGCGGGACTGAGATTAAGTAGGTAGTGACAGTACCTTGCTAAAAGCTCAAATAGGAATCAATTTTCAAATCCAAAGAGGCCTTTGAAACCCTTGTACACACATTTTTAGAAAAATTCATAACCTCCGAGTTTGATCCTAGAGCTTCCAAGATCCAGCTCTGTGTGTAGAACTAGATAACTCGGAGCCTTTGAGTTACTCTGTCTGTCCGGATTTCTGAATGTTGGAAGTTCCAAAATTTTCCCAGAACCTCTGAGATCAGGTACTGAAGTCTTCAAGTCTAGTGTGCTCAAAAGTTGGAGCAACTAGAAATTGTCCAGATGCTTCAAATCTCTGCTCTGTACTCTCCATGTGAGATTGTTTTCGGACCCTCCAAGTTTTGGTTCTGTAACCTTCTAAGTTCTATGTGTTCAAACTTCAGAGTCTCTGGAAGTTTTCCAGATGCTCCAAGTCTTTGTGAAGGGCTTGAAATCTCAGTGTGTCCGAGATTATTTCCAGTACGTTCGAGTTTATGTTCTATGTAATCTCTCTAAGTTTTTTTGAAATCTCTGAAGTTTCGAATGCATGTCCGAGCCTCCTGAAGTCCGTTCAGGAGTTGTCTTGCTAAAACAACCCTATATCCTTGAAGATCTGTGTTCCATGTTAGAACCTCAAAGTCGGAACCTCCATGATTTTTCCGGATGTTCCAAGATCTGTTTTTGGACAACAAAATAGTCATTGCTTTCAAAATATCAAAACATCTGAGATTGTAGTCGGAAGGTTGGAATTTTTCACCTTTTGCACAAGGCTAGTTTTTTAGGGGTTGGCTATATATACACCCAAGCCTCTTCGCACTAAGAACTCTTGGAATCCCTCATTTCCTACTCTCCTAAGACTCAAGCCCTATTTCCTCATGTCCTATTCTTTGTGAGGAATCTTTTGAGAGAAAGAGATTGAGCCCTAGATTGAGAATCAAGAAATTGTTCATCTTCAGCCATCTTGATCAAAGTTCGTTACTCTTAGAGATTTGGCATCTCCTAGATGGCTAGGAGTCGTTGGGAGCCTTCAAGAAAAAGTGTGATGAACCACATCAACTTTGTGAGGATTCGGAGCTCGCCTACCATAAGGTGAAGAACTGTCATAAGAGAAGGAGGCTTCGCATCGGCAAGCCTCTTGAGCGAAGAGCACGTTGTGGTGTTGGCACTACGACAGATACCATTTAGCGGGACGCCTCCTGTACAGACGGCAACAGGGAGCCGTCTGTACAGTGCTTATCACAGACGGTTCCAAACTTGAACCGTCTGAGAAAATGACGACCAAGGATGCCGAACAAGCGAGACGGTACAATACAGACGATTCCCTAGAGCAACCGTCTGTACAAATAATACAGACGGTTGCCTACTGAGACCGTCTGTACTGGGAAGCACAGTACAGACGGCTCCCAACCCAGACCGTTTGTAATAATGTCATAGACGGTCCCAGTTGGGAGCCGTCTGTACTAACCTCCACAGTACAGACGGTTCCCTACTTGGAGCCGTCTGTACTAATATGCATAAGCTCACTCCCACTCCCACTCCCAGTAGAGTTCCTGACCTCCTCTCGAGCCGCCCGCAAGCGCCGCCGCCGACCGAAGCTCGTGCCGCCATCGACGACCTCCCCAAGTTGCCGCCGCCGCCCACCGACAATCTCCCCAAGCCGCCCGCCTCGTCCCCGCCGCCGGTAGCCTCCACCTCGCCGCCCGCCTCGCCCCGCCGCGTCCGAGCCCCGCCGCCTCCCGGTAAGCGGCCACGCTCCGCGCTCCCACCTCCCTCCACCGCCGCGGTCCAGTGCCACCGCCGCTTGCCGATGCCACGGTGCTCGGCCGGCGTCCCGACCGCCTTAATGAACCATTAAGGCTAAGCCAAATCAAAAATAAAAAATAAAAGAAATGAAAATATGATATGTGGGCCCCACATGTCAGTGTCTAGTCAAATTTTGACCAGTGGGACCCACCTGTCAGCCTCTGCTATTTTTGTATTTATTTATTCATTATTTTTACTGAGGAAAAGATCAAAAGGAGTATTTAAATATTTAAATCTTATAAAAATCATAGAAAAATCATTATTAGTCAGAAAAATACAAATAATATATCAAAATGTTCAGAAAAATAAGATCTATGCAATTATGTCATTTTCATTCATGTTTGCATTGTAGAAAAAATAAAATTGACTAAAAACTCAAATTAGGATTTCCGGAACCGCCGGAGAAATTCGGATCGCGATATTTTGAGCGTCCGGACTCCGATTAAATTGATTCCATTTGCATTAGTCTTTATTTTATGTCCTATATGCCATGACATGCATTTCATCTCATGCCGATGTTCCGCATTTTGATATTTATGTTTATACCCTTAAACCCTTAAATTGCAGTACGATTTCTAGAAAAATCATGCTAGCTCCAAAATTAATATATGTTGCATCAAAATTCAACATTTGACATTACTTTGGTAGCTCCTTTTTTCGATGAGAAGCTAGGTGGCTATCTTTTATTAGGTCAATTTAACACTAATTTCCTTGTTGTGCAGCGCGTGTAGCTAGATGGATCGGGTGTGGATGTACGGTTCTCGTATGAACCAAGGGTACCTTGATGGTGTGACGAATTTTCTGAGAGTTGCCGAGGAGGATAGGTTGAAGAAGGGTGTTGAATTTATATATTGTCATTGTTGCGATTGTAGAAATGAGAGATCATTTCCCAGACAGAACTCAGCCCTACAGATCCAAGTGCACTTGATTATTAGGGGCTTCAAACCGGACTACACGTGTTGGACCAAACATGGTGAAGAGCAGAACATGTTACACGAAGATGTTGGCATCGTCGAAGAACCCGAAGTCAACGAAAGGAGAGAAGATGACGAGGAAGTAGGTTTAGACGATGATTGTGGCCGCGCGAAGGAAGTAGGTGCAGACGATGATTGTGGTGGTGCAGAGGGCGATGATAGGTTGGATCAGATGCTGCGCGATGCTGACGTGAATTTTAATATTGAGAGAGACTTAAACAAGTTCATGTACTTGATTGAGGACTCAGAAAAACCTTTGTTTCCGGGTTGCAAGCCGAAATACACAAAGCTGTCATCCGTGCTCGAGCTGCTTAAATTGAAAGCAAGCTATGGTTGGTTAGACAAGAGTTTCACGGCGCTCTTAGGTCTCCTATCAGAGATGCTTCCGGATGGAAACAAGCTACCCAAAAACACATACTGAGCAAAGCAGGTGGTTTGTCCACTGGGGATGGAGGTAGAAAGGATACATGCATGTCCGAATGACTGTATCGTAAGAGTGAACCAGACGATCGCGAGTCTTCCATCGAGCTGAAGAAAGGAATTCCCACTAAGGTGGTGTGGTATCTGCCCGTAATTCCGCGTCTGAAGCGTTTGTTTGGGAACCCAAAAGAGGCCAAATTGTTGTGCTGGCACTCAGAGGACCGTAAGAAAGATGGAAAGCTAAGACACCCTGCCGATTCCGCACAGTGGAGAAACATCGACATGATCTTCGAACACTTTGGTGCGGAGCCGAGGAATATAAGGTTCGCGTTGAGCACGGACGGAATGAATCCTTTCGGCAACATGAGCAGCCGGCACAGCACTTGGCCAGTTGCTCTTAGTATGTACAACCTACCACCTTGGCTGTGTATGAAATGGAAGTACATCATGATGTCGCTGCTTATCCAAGGGCCGAAGCAACCTGGGAATGATATTGATGTATACCTAAGTGGTTATGGATGAGTTACTGCTTCTGAATGACTTTGTGGTTGAGAATGACGTTTCATGTTTGCTTCTAAATGCTATGTCTAAGATCAATGACTACATTGTGTGTCTGTGTATGCTATGCCTATGATCGATCACTTTGTTTCTAGTGTTTTCGTGGCCGCGGCAGGACCGCGGCAGCACCGAGCATCGTTACCCTACCGCACGGCTGGCGCGGCAATAGAAACGGCACGGCAGCACCGGGCATCGTTACCCTGACGCATTGCTGGCGCGGCAGCACCGTCGCCCTGCCGCACGGCTGCCATGGCAGCCGAAGCGGCACGGCAGTAGGCGGGAGCACCATCGCCCTGCCGAACTGCTGCCGCGGCAGCAGAAACAGCCGTTTCCCCTACCGTGGCAGTAGGTGGCAGCACCATCGCCCTGCCGCATTGTTGCCGCGGCAGCAGAAACGGTTTTTTCCGCTCCCGCAGCAGCATTGTCGTCCTGCCGCAGCCAGTAGTACAGACGGTTCCAGGGGAAGAACCGTCTGTACAAATGCTTTCGAGGTACTGTTCAAAGCATTTCTACAGACGGTTCTACGTATGGAACCGTCTGTACAAATGCTTTTGAGGTACTGTTCAATGCATTTGTGCAGACGGTTTTGTGGACAGAACCGTCTGTACAAATATTTCTGGGGTACTGTTCCAGCGAATATCACAGACGGTTCTAGTGTGGAACCGTCTGTACTAAGTATGTGTACAGACGGTTCAATAACCGTCTGTACAAACCTAATTTGTACTGACGGTTTCGTACAGACGGTTCGAAAAACCGTCCCACACGGTGTTTCCGAACCGTCTGTATAAATCGATTCTGTACTAGTGTGGTTTCAATTGTTAGATCAAGCTTCCTCAATGGAGATGTAGAGCTTTACCAAAAACTCGAACTTCGACAACAAAATTCTTGTCTCCATTGTGTTTGTGCTACTTTCCCTTCCTACATACTTGCATAGGATTTGATTTTTTAAATAGTTTTTGATAATCGCCTATTCACCCCTCTGTAGTCGATAGCCTTGATCCTTTCAACACGTGGCTCCAATAGGGAGAAGTGGAGGAGTGAGATTGGCATGGTAGCAACGGCCGAATCAGGGCGACGTCAGAGCTCCCACTCTTGCACCGCTCCCACACCGCTCGCTCCGATTGGTTTGATTGGGGAAGCTAGTTGTAGGTTTGTGTTTTAAATTAGGGTCGGGGTCATGTCCAACCTATATAGGGAGCTCTTGCAGAGTAGCATTCTATAACATGTTATATAATAGTTATACTCTATAAACATGTTATATATATAAGTATAATTAACCATGGCTCCACGATTTCAGATGTGAAAATCCAAAGCAAACTCTAATATTATTTTCAAAAATTTAGTTTTACGCGGAGATATATACTCAAATAAAATATATACCTTTCAAAAAAATTTGACAAAATTTAAATATTTTTGGTATATTTGATCACATACCCAGAATTCAAGGTATGTATTTTGCATCTCTCATTTAGTATATCCTAAAATCTTTGAGTTTGAGTGAATTTTTGAAAGCTATATATTCCATTTGAATTATGTAACAGGGTATATACTGTCAGCTTGAAGCCTACTCGGAGACTCCTCCGACTAGTCACAATCTACTCAGAGGTTGGATATAACCTACTTGGGATCGTGGATATAACCTACTCGGGTGGCTGGTAAACACTTGACGTGAGAGAAACTTTTGTGCAGCTCAACGTTCTGCTGCTTTTCTCGTTTCATTCACCTCTTATTTAAAGGGAAACAACAACTATTCGCCATGCTAAACTTGCGCCATGATCCCGTGTGACTCGCGCCATCCCACGAGTGCAGATCAAAAGTTCGGTTAGCAGGACGTGCCCCTAGACGTGGACATGCAAGTCTTCGAGCTCCTACATGCATGGCCGCACAAGTCGTGCCGTGCGCACTATTGCTACCGAAGCAAAATGCGAGAAAACACAAAAGATACATGTGCACAAAGTTTACTAACATTATTCCCCCCAAACCTTTGTGCACTTACTTGACTTCGATCATCTCGATGCGCATGCGAAGCTCTTGAAATCTGACGCGCTCGAGTGCTTTTGTGAGTATGTCAGCGAGCTAGCCATCCGTGCTGATGAACTCGACTTCAATCTTCCCGTTCTTGAAGCACTCCCGAATGAAGTGAAATCTTGTATCAATGTGCTTGCTGCGGTCGTGGTGGATAGGATTATTGCTAAGGGAGATCGCCGACTTGTTGTCCACCTTGAGCACAACACTTCTGACTTCCTTGTTCTTCAGCTCGCCGAGAAGTCGTGCCAGCCAAATGCCGTAGCATGCCGCCGTTATTGCGGCGATGTACTCCGCCTCACAGGAGGAGAGAGCAACCACCTTCTACTTCTATGATTGCCAACTCACCAGGCTTCAGCCGAAGAAATAGAGTACACTGGTGGTACTCTTACGGGTGTCGATGTCACCCGCCATGTCGCTGTCGCTGTAGCCAGTAAGGCATGGCTCCTCCGACTTCCTCACGTACCGGCAGCCAAAACATAGCGTGCCGGTGATGTACCAAAGGATGTGCTTGACAGCGGCGAGATGCTCAGTGGTCGGCGCCTCCATAAAGTGGCTCATGTAGCCTACACCATACGTGATGTCGGGCCGCGTGTGTACCAGGTACCGCAGACTTTCGATAAGGCTGCGATACACCATGGCATCTGTCAGTGGCGCTGTGCTAGTCTTGCTGAGCTTGGATCGTGGTTTCATGGGAACATAGCAAGGATTGCACCCTGTCAAGGATCTTCGTTGCGTATGCCGCCTAGTTCAGTGTGATGCCGTTGTCGTCTTGGCTTACCTCGATGCCAAGGTAGAAGCTGAGCAAGCCCAAGTCGCTCATCTTGAACTGTGCCTTCATGTCTTCTTTGAATGTGCTGATCTCCCGCGGATCAGCACCCGTGATCACCAGATCATCGACGTAGACGCCTACGAGAAGGCGTGTCGAGTCATTGCCATGCACGTACACCACATGCTCCGACTTACTCTGAAGGAAGTCGAGTGCCGAGAGACACTTGTCGAGGTTGGCATTCCAAGCACGCGGGGCTTGTCGTAGACCATAGAGGGCCTTGTCGAGCCTGTACACCTTCTATTCTTCACCGTCGACCACGAACCTGAGTGGTTGTGTGACGTAGGCTTCCTCCTCGAGTTCTCCATTGAGGAAGGCCGACTTGACGTCCATGTGGTGCACCGGCCAGCCCTCATGCGCAGCAAGGGCTACGAGTAGTCGAATGGATTCGAGTCGTGCTATGGATGTGAACACTTTCTCAATGTCTACCCCTTGGCGCTGCACGTACCCTTTCGCCACGAGTCATGCTTTATGCTTGACAACGTTCCCATGTGCATCCTTCTTCACCTTGAACACCCAATTCAGACCAATTGGGCGATGGTCGGTTGGGAGATCGGCAAGGTACCAGGTGCCGTTCTCTTCGATGGAGGTTATCTCCTCGAGCGTCACCTTGCGCCAACACTTCTTCTACTCCACCTCCCAGAACATGGCTGGTTCATCACCAACCGAGAGTAGCAGATCTTCCGAGTCGAGGTTGAGCTCAACTAGCACAATCGTGTTGTAGATGCTCGACAAGATTCTGTAGCGCTTCGTGGGCATGTCCGACAAGATTGCCGTCAGCATCTTCGACGTGGTCTTGTCAGGCATTGCTCTGGCAGCTTCAGAAGTCGATGCACGCCATACCGGACTCGTGATGTCGATGCGTCACCCCCGACTTCTTTGTCTCGCACCGTGTACACTGCATATTCAATAGTGAATATGTCACCAGAGCTGCTCGTACCTGGGTCGCCGTGTGCTTCCTAGTCCCATTGTGCTGCTTCGTCGAACATCACATCTCGGGAGAGTGGATGCGGTTGCTGATAGGATCATATAGGCGGTACGCCTTAGATCCCGGCTTGTACCCGATGAAGACCATGCGTGTACTCCTGTCGTCGAGCTTATTTAGGTTGGGCTTCACCACCTTCATGTGTGCTACACACCTGAAGGTGCGCAAGAAGTGCACTGGTGGTCGCTCGCCGTGCCAGGCTTCATACGGCGTCATGCCCTCGATGCTGTGAGTCGGGGCACAGTTGAGGATGAAGACAGCGGTAGTCACCGCCTCTCCCCAGAATCTCCCGGGCATATTCTTTGCCTTCATCATGCTGCGCACCATGGAGATGATCGTCTGGTTTCATCGTTCAACACGCCTTTCTGTTACGGCGAGTAGGGCACTGTCAGTTGTCGTTCGACGCCGTGGTCGGAGAAGTATGCTCCGAGTTCTATAGTTGTGAACTCGCCACCATGATCGGTACATAGCGCGCATAGCTTGCGTCTCTTCTCCACCTCGATGCTAGCCTGGAACCGCTTGAGTGCTGTGGATGCCTCGTCCTTTCTCGAGAAAAGGACGAGCCACATGTAGCGGCTCTAGTCGTCCATGAGTAGTAGGAAGTAGCATTTACCTATGGGAGTAGTCAGTGTAATTGGCCCGCAGAGGTCTCCGTGCACCAGGTCGAGGATGTCCATCGCCCAACTCCTGCCTTGCACCGGGAAGAAGCTCTATTTCTGCTTCCCGACAAGGCAGCTCTCGCACACTTGATCGACTTGATCAATGCGTGGGGGACTGTGAACCATACCTTGTCGGGCCAACTTGCGCAGCAAGTGAAAGTTGAGGTGGCCGTACCTTGCATGCCACCGCCATGAGTTATCATTGTAGCACACCGACATGCACACCGGCTATACAATGGTGAGGTTGAGCACATAGAGCTGGTTGCTTGTCCGCTTGACCCTGGCAACAAGTTGTCATTGTTGATCGCGCAGGGTGAGGACGGCGTCCTCAATCACCATCTGGCAGCCGTTCTCGTCAAGTTGGCCAAGACTCACAATGTGACTTCGTAGTCGGGGTATGTAATGCACTCTTGTGAGCACTCGGTGCTCATCGTCGTGGCACGTGAAGATGACCATGTCGCACCCAAAGATCTCCACGGTGGATGCGTCACTGAAGCGCACCATCCCAGTCACACTAGTGTCACGAAGACGTTGCGGTCACCGGACATGTGGTTGCTGGCGCCGGTGTCCAGGTACCACGACCCCTCCTGCCGGTCTTTCTCGTAGCCAAGGTGTGTTCGGGTACGTACCTCGTTGAGCATGACATGCTCAGTGATGTGCTTGTTGTCATCGTCGATAGTGGACACATGAGCCATCAGTAGTGTAGGCTTGTCGTCGTCACCGACCTTGGCGAGGTTGCAATTATAGAATTTTACCTTGGTCAGGTCACGCGAGCCACTCGTTGTCATGCGCCCCTGCGACCGCGGCGCGTCTCACCGCCGGTTCTCGTTGGCTCGTTGTTGAGGCCATAGCGCTCCTCGGTTGCACGTAGGTGGCAGGCAAAGTCCTCGGGTCACAGCATGCGCAGGTCGATAAGTGTCTCAATGGACAGGGCGATTTGCCTGTACCATTGGGGCACAACTCGTAGGAACTTCTTCACCACCCTCTCATCGTCGAGTGGTTCCCCGAGTGTGCGGAGGTTGTTCACAAGCATCGTAATGCGCATGCTAAACGTGTCGATGGTCTTGCCATCCTTGAAGATCCCTTCAAACTCTGTGCGCAGTTGTTGCACCATGGCCTCGTGAACACGATTGACGCCCATGCACATCACCTTAATCGTGTCCTAGGCCTCCTTTGCTGTCCGTTTGACCGCAATGCTCCCAAGCATGTCGGGTGGTATGGCTCGCAGAATGGCAGCCAGTGCCATCTTGTCGTCATGGAACGTCGCGTTGCCGTCGATGGCTTCCCAGAGATCCTGGGCCTCTAGGTTCACCTGCATCACAAGTGCCCACTCGATGTAGTTAGTAGTCGTCAGCATGGGGTAGACGACGGAGCCACTGCTCTCGCGTACAGCGCGCTTGGTCACCACCAGCTCATGCCCATGGCGAGCGTCACGCCTCGTCTGACTCCTTCCACGCTCACGTAGCGGAGAGACCAAATCTGCACAAAGTGGTACTGAGGCCATGATCCCAGAGCTCTCAACGTGGCTCTAATACCAAATGTCAGCTTCAAGCCTACTCGGAGACTCCTCCGACTAGTCACAACCTACTCGGGATCGTGGATATAACCTACTCAGATGGCTGGTAAACATTGACGTGAGAGGAACTTTTGTGCAGCTCAACGTTTCGCTGCTTTTCTCATTTCATGCACCTCTTATTTAAAGGGAAACAACAACTAACCGCCATGCTAAACTTGTTCCATAATCCCGTGTGACTCGCGCCATCCCACGAGTGCGGATCAAACATTCAGTTAGAACGTGCCCCTAGACGTGGACATGCACGTCTTTGAGCTCCTACATGCACAGCCGCACAAGTCGCGCCGTGCGCACTACTGCTACCGAAACAAAATGCGAGAAAATACAAAAGATACATGTGCACAAAGTTTACTAATATTGTTGAGGGAGTCCAGCCGGGTCATCCAGACGAGGTACCCCCTGATTCGTTTTTCTCTTTACGCTCGTTAACCATCTCATGCATGGCAGATCTCCCAAGAATATTTCAGCGAGGAGTCCCGGCGAGGCCAACTCGTTTCCCCCGCCAGAGGAACCATGGACGAGTCGCCGCCCCTCCAGCGAGGTGACCCGGGGCACGTCGCCTGCCCCGATCGATGCCGAGTTCGACCTCTCCTTCCAGGACGAGGTAGAGGTGGAGCACGCCCTGTCTGAGGTAGAAGGCAGCGCCTCGTCCGGGTGCCCGAACCTGAGGAATTCGCCCTCAGTGAAGCTCAATGGAAAAGGGGCAAGCACGGTGGCGTTCCGTACCGGCGAGGCACATCGAGGATATGCCAGCGCATATAGTAGGGAGTGGCGAGGAGAAGAATACAGTTTCGCCCGATGTACGGTGATACAAACTAGGGTAGAACTGTAATCTGCCTAGGGGTAGCGATGTATATTCACTTGTGAGTCGGTTTTGCCTATATAAGGGTGAAGCGGCACCCCATATGAATCTAAGCTCTCTCCTCTGAATTCCAGTCCCATTTTTCCATTACAATTTCCATATTAATCTTCGGTGATAGGTCGGGGTAGCTTCCGTGGTCACTAGGCATCATTCCCCAAGTCGTCCCCTTAGCACCTCGGCCCTCCGACCCGGGGTGCCCAAGTTTACTGTTCGAGAGCCATTTCGTCGACAATTGGCACTGACCGTGGGGATCGAAGGGGCGATGTACTTCTGACCCAGAGATACACCATGCCACCTCGACCGAGGAAGGGAGCGACGAGAACTAGGCGGACCTTGAGGTAGCGTGTCTCAGGGCAGACATACTGCAGAATCAGCAAGCCGCCCGAGAGAACATCCACAACTACGAAGGCGGGTCGAGTCATCAGGGGGACCTGCATATCGAGCAGCGTCCGGGCAAAGCACATGTCGACCAACGACAACCAGCGCATGTTGCCCACCATCTGGAGGTCGTCGACCTCACAAGTATGGTGAGCCCACTGAGCCCCAGGCTCATGGCAGTTCCGTTCCTGCCCAAGTTTCGTCCTGCTGACCTCCCAAAGTACGCGGGTACGACGGACCTGGTCCTATACACAAGGGTGTACGAGGCAACGGTGATGGCTTCAGGGGGTGGTGAGGCCATCATGGCGTAGAGCCTGTTTCTCGCCCTCACGAGCATCGCCTAGGCGTGGTATCTCAGTCTCGAGCCTCGCACAATATACTCCTGGGAGCAGCTGCGCGACAAGCTGCACGAGCATTTCCAGGGGTGCCGCAACAAGGAGATGACCTCGACGGACCTAGCAACCTCCGACAGCGCCTGGGCAAGACTATTTGAGCTTTTCAACATCGCTTCTTTGAAGTCCAGTGCCAGGTGAAGGGGGTCGCCGAGCAGACCATCTGCGAGGCCGCGCGGCGAGGCATCAGCAATGAGGCCTTACCCGACAAGCTCGAGAGGAAGCGGCCGAGCCATGTTGAACAGCTATATGACATTATGGAGGTCTACGCCTGTGTGGAAGAGGGGCAAATTCTGCGGAGGGAGGAAGCCAGGGTGTCCCAAGTGTACGCGAGGATAGAGAAGACAGAGGGGCGACGTCCGAGGCGCCACGATGTACACCATGTGTCCGAGGAGGATCGGCGAGACGAGGAGCAAGCCGAGTACGAGGAGGAAGGAGGTTGACCGCGAGGATCACGTCAGGCACAAGGGCGATAGGTGGCCTGTCTCCCGCCGCATCAGGGTCCCCCGCTCTACGAGTCTTCGTGGCAGCATGGGAGGGAGCCCTACGTTCGGCTGGCCCAGAACTGAGGCGGAGGCGGAGTGGATCATCGCCAGCGGGAGCCACCTCGGTCGAGAGGCCCTCACCAAAAGTACTGTGAGCTACACAAGTCCTGCTCGCACTCAACGGCCGAGTGCGAAGTCGTCGCCCGAGCTCGGGGCCCCTGCCAGCCCCCTCCGACGGGCCGAGGACAGCACGCATAGGAGCCACGGGTCGAGGCCCCCTGGGTCTCCCTCCGCCCCGACGATGTGGACCGCCTGCCGGTAGGCAGGAGCCACGTTGTGGCATCCACGCAATCACCAGGGGAAGCGCTCACACCTTCCCGTCAAAGCGTCGGTGCAAGGAGTATGTCCGCCGAGTCCAACACATAGGGACGTACCCCCCGACAGAGCTCCCCGCCTGGATGAGCACCCCGATCACCTTGGGCCCGGAGGATGCCGTGGGCATCGTCCTCCCGCACCACGGCGCCTTGGTCATCTCAGCCATCATATCAGAGGTGGAGGTCCGACGTGTGTTCGTAGACGGGGGAAGCTCGTCTAATATCCTGTTCGCTTCCGCCTTGGACAGGATGGGTATCCTGCGTTCATGCCTCCAGTCCCCAGGCGTCCCCCTTCTCGGGTTCGGCGGCGAGCCGATCAGGGCCGCCGGTCGAATCGAGCTCCCGGTCAAATAACAGGACGAAGGTGGTGAGCACATCAAGACCGTGCTGTTTGACGTCGTCGACATGCCCTACCAGTACAACGTGATTCTCGGAAGGATGGTGCTCAACAAATTCGAGGCGGTTCCTCATCACGCCTACCTATGCATGAAGGTTCCTGCCCCCACTGGAGTCATAACGGTGTATGGCGACCAGGGCCTATCTCGCCGCATCGAAGAGACCACGACTTCGGCCATAAGATACGTCCATGATGTCGTCCCAGCAGCCAAAGCATCTCGTCCTACTTCCCCCGGTAGCACTGTCTCGCCCAAGGCGGGCGAGGTCCTCGGCATTGACGACGCCAACGGCCAATTCATGTCATCCACTACGGGATGGCGGATCCCCAAGCCCAGGCCAGACGGGGAGACCCGATCAGTTATGCTGTCCGAGGACGAGCCGCACAAGACTGTGTTGATTGGGGCAGACCTTCCGGTCGAGGTGGAGCAGGCACTTCTTCTTACCCTACGAGCTAATAGTGACATCTTCGTGTGGGAGCCCGAGGACCTACCGGGCGTGCCTCGAGGCATAATCGAGCACAAGCTGATGGTCATGCCAGGGGCTCATCCTGTCAAGCAGCGCCTGAGGAAAATGTCAGCTGACCGGCAAGTTGCAGCCCGCAAGCAAGTCGCCAAATTGCTCAAGGCCGGGGTCATCCATGAGGTCTTGCACCCGGAGTGGCTGGCGAACCCGGTCCTCGTCAAGAAGGTGAACGGGCAGTGGCAAATGTGCATGGACTACACTGATCTAAATAAGGCTTGTCCAAAGGACAACTTCCCCCTTCCTCGCATCGACCAATTGGTCGACTCCACCTCCGGCTGTGACCTCATGAGCTTCTTGGACGCATACTCGGGATACCATCAGGTGTGGATGGCCGAGGACGATGAGGAGAAGACTAGCTTCATCACCTCGTGCGGGACATTCTGCTACGTCTGAATGCAGTTCGGCCTCAAGAACGCGGGGGCGACGTTTGCCCGACTGATCGGCAAAACACTCAGCGATCAAGTCGGCAAGAGCGTGGAGGCATACGTGGACGACATCGTCATCAAAAGGTTCTCGCGCAGACTCACGCGGCCGACATACAAAAAACCTTCTCCAACCTCTGGCGGTCCAGCATGAGGTTGAACCCGGAGAAGTGTGTCTTCGGTGTGCGCGCTGGAAAGCTCCTGGGTTTTCTCGTCTCAAAGAGAGGGATCGAGGCCAACCCAAAGAAGATCGATGCAATCCTCAGCATGTAGGTATAGAGGCTGGCGGGCTGACTTGGTCCCTGGGGCGATTCGTGTCCCGCTCGGCCGAGAAGGCTCTGAAAGGTTTGAGTGGACCAAGGAGTGTCAGTCGGCCTTCAAGACCCTGAAAGGGTATCTCGCCTCGCCCCCTCTCCTCCAGAGTCCGTCACCCGGAGACATCCTCCTGTTGTACCTCATCGCCACAGCCTCAGTCGTCAGCGCTGTTCTCGTCAAAGAGCAGGGCCGAACCCAGAACATAGTTTACTACGTCTCTGAGTCATTACAAGGAGCGAAGATACGGTACACCGAGCTCGAGAAACTGGCATATGCACTGTTCATGGCATCTAGGAATCTTCGCCACTACTTCTTGGCTCATCCGATACGGGTCCCAACTTCTTTCCTGATAGGCGAGATGTTCCGCAACCGAGAAGCCACGGGCCGAGTCAGCAAATGGGCAGCAGAGATTGCTCCGTTCACGGTCGAGTTTCTCCCCAGGACTGCCATCAAGTTGCAGGTGCTGGCCGGCTTTGTTGTAGAGTGGGTACCTCGGCCAGACCTCGCACGGAGCATGGAAGACCCGACTTGGACCCTCTATGTCGATGGCTCCTGGTGTGCAAAAGGAGCTGGGGCCGGCGCGGTCCTGGTGTCCTCGAAGGGAGCCAAGATATCATACTCGGTCTGACTGGACTTCAAAGCGACGAACAATGTCACCGAGTACGAAGAACTTCTGCTTGGGCTCCGCAAAGCACACGTGGCCGAGGCACGCAGGCTCCTCGTCAAGAGTGACTCGCAGCTGGTTGCTGGGCAAGTCGGCAAAGACTATCAAGCAAAAGATCCAGAGATGGCCAAGTATCTTGCGGCGGTGAGAGCCATGGAGAAGCACTTCAAGGGGATTACTGTCCAAAACATACCGCGTGGAGATAACACCGAGGCCGACCTCCTAGCCTGAGCAATGAGCGCCGGGACCACCCCACATCCTGGGGCGTTTAGCGAGACCTCGTCCACCACTTCGACTGAGGGGCTGGCCGCCGTCTGTGCCGTCTTGCCGAAGGACTGGAGGACCCGGATCGAATAATACCTCTCCACCGAGAAAGAGCCCGAGGACCCAGTCGAAGCACGTCAGCTAACAGCCCATGCCCAGAGCTTCATCATTCATAAAGGGTCTCTCTACAAGCGGGGTGTGTGCGCTCTGTTCCTAAAGCGTGTCTCGGTGGAGGAGGGTGAGGGTCTGCTCAAGGAAATCCACCAGGGGCTCTGTGGCTCGCCCCTCGCTCCCAGGTCCCTTGTCGCCAAAGCCTACGGAGCTGGGTTCTACTGGCCAACAGCGTTAAGGGATGCTCAACACCTGGTGAAGCACTGCTTGGCATGCCAATGGATGGGCCGAAGCACGAACAGACCGGCAAGCGTAGTGCAAACCCATCTCGCCCTCCTGGCCCCTGGCACGTTGGGGAATCGACCTTGTCGGCCCATTCAAGACGGCGTGCCGGGGCGCCAAATTCATCGTCGCCGCCCCGGATTACTTCTCTAAGTGGATGAAAGCAGAACCTCTGGCAAAGATCACCTCGGCCACCGTACAGAAGTTTGTTTGGAAAGGCATCATGTGCCAGTTCGGCCTCCCGCCCGAGTTGACCGTGGACAACGGGACTCAGTTCGATGCGGCGAACTTCAGAAACTTCTGCTTTAGCCTCGGCATCAAGTTGTGCTTCACCTCGGTCACGAACCCGAAGGCTAGGCGGTAGAGAGAGCTAATGGCATTATTCTTTCAGGCTTATGAACACATATATCTGAGCTACCTGCAGGGAAATGGGCGGACGAGCTCCCGAGCGTGCTATGGTTGTCCCGCACGTCGATCAGTCGGGCGACAGGGTACACTCCATTCAAGCTGTTATTCGGCAAGGAGGCTGTCACTCCAGTCAAGGTAAAGTTTGAATCCCTACGCATCGTTGAGCAACCAGATGATGCCAACCACCTGACATTGCTCGAGGGGCTCGATGAGGTGCGACAAGATGTTTCCCTACACATCGACCGGTACCAGGCCGCAACCGCTAAGTACTACAACAAGATGGTGAAGCCACGACCCATAGCAGTGGGCGACCTGGTGCTCAAGAAGAAGTTCAACCCTGAGGCTGACGGCAAGCTCAGCTCCAAGTGGGAGGGCCCATACGAGGTCATCAGTTCGTCTCGACCATCGTCGTTTCGCCTACGAGATCTCGACGGCGTCGTCCTCAAGCACAGCTGGAACGGTGACAACCTCAGGAAGTACTACATATAATCGTGCCACAACACTTGGTAGCACATCACCGACAGTTGCTGCACCAACTTGGCAGGACTTCGTCCTTGTAATAGTCACTTGCTTTTGTTAAGAAACATCTATCTGAATGCAGTATCAGTTCACTCGTCGAAAGGCCTAAGGACGATGAACCCCCAAGACAATCCCGTCTTAGGTGGCAACTCGGCCTGACGCCGCTCCCCTAAGGACGATGAACTCCAAGACAATCTCGTCTTTGGTGGCAGCCCGGCCCGATGCTGCTCCCCTGAGGAAGATGAACTCCAAAACGATCCGGTCTTAGGTGGCAGCTCGGCCTGATGTCGCTCCCCTAAGGACGACGAACTCCCAAGACAATTCCGTCTTAGGTGGCAGCTCGGCCCGACGCCGCTCGCCTAAGGACGATGAACCCCCAAGACAATCCCGTCTTAGGTGGCAGCTCGACCCGACGCCGCTCCTCTAAGGACATGAAATCCAAGACAATCCTGTCTTAGGTGGTCGCTCGGCCCGACGCCGCTCCCCTAAGGATGATGAACTCCAAAACAATCCCGTCTTAGGTGGCAGCTCGGCCCGACGCCACTAGCCTAAGGACGATGAACTCCAAAACGATCCTGTCTTAGGTGGCAGCTCGGCCCGACGCCGCTCCCCTAAGGATGATGAACTCCCAAGACAATCCCGTCTTAGGTGGCAGCTTGGCCCGACGCCGCTCCCCTAAGGACGATGAACTCCCAAGACAATCCCGTCTTAGGTGGCAGCTCGGCCCGACACCGCTCCCCTAAGGACGATGAACTCCAAGACAATCCTGTCTTAGGTGGCAGCTCGGCCCGACGCTGCTCCCCTAAGGATGATTAACTCCAAAACAATCCCGTCTTAGGTGGCGGCTCAGCCTGACGCCACTCCCCTAAGGATGATGAACTCCAAAACGATCCTATCTTAGGTGGCAGCTCGGCCAACGCCACTCCCCTAAGGACGATGAACTCCCAAGACAATCCCGTCTTAGGTGGCAGCTCGGCCCGACGCCGCTCCCCTAAGGACGATGAACTCCCAAGACAATCCCGTCTTAGGTGGTAGCTCGGCCCGACGCCACTCCCCTAGGGACGATGAACTCCCAAGACGATCCTGTCTCAGGTGGCAGCTCGGCCTGACACCGCTCCCTTAAGGACGAAGGACAACACTTGGCGCCGCGCAACCTGACCTCGTCCTGAGTAGCGTCCGGACGTGTTAGAGATCAGACGACACGTCGCTCACGATTGAGATCAGACGACAGGTCGATCAGTAGACCAAGGAAAGAACGGCTAAAAAGAGGTAACACAAAGTTTACAACAAATAAATCAAGTTCTCAAATGCACACATTTACAGACAGACCAGGGCAACCACGAATACTTCATGGTCGCCAGTTATTTTGGTGGGAGGAGGGTAGTGCCCCCACGCTAAGTTACAACAATCGCAATCGACGCGACGATAAAATTAACGAAGTCCCAGATTCTGGGACATGCGAGCTACATCAGACAACATGGGGAAGCCAATTGACTAAAGCTCCTAAGTCTCGGCATCGTCGGCCAGGTCGGCAGCAAGGACCAGGAGGAATAAGTCACTCCCACTGCCCTGGGCTGTCGCTGGGAGGACGCCTTCTGCAACCTCCCCGCCGACCACGACGAATAGGTCACCCCCACGAGCTTCGACCGCCGCCGGGACGACGCCTTCCTCGACATTCTCCCTAATTACACAGCACTCCCTCTGCACAATTGGCAGGCCGAGCGAGCGGTGCTTGTGCGACATGGCCACAAGGGGACGAGACCCACGCCGCCCGGCAGGCGACTTATATTGCGAAGGCGTTCTCTGCAAACAAGCACGATAAAAGATGAACATTGCAACCTTTAAACATAAATCAAAGCATAATGTCGCACCACAAGGCGAGTTCACAAAAGGCCACATGCGGCGAGGTTACGTCGACACAGCGACGGTGGGGCAAAACTTCACAATTTTTTTTATAAGGCTAGCAGCCGGGGTGGGCTTTAAACCTTTGGCTACTGGGATGACGCGGCGGGGCCCCTCCCGAAGTGCCTTCGGCACTCGTCGAGCTTTCTCGGCGGCCGGCCTCTTCCGGGACTTCTAGATGCCCACGACATACTTAAGCCCTTTCTTGCGAGAGCTCCAGACTGAAGTCATGAAGGAGTCGGCTTCGCCTTTGAACTTGTCCCGGACCGCGACCACCTCGGAAGTCTTCGGGGTGACATAGCCCGGGGCCGAGAAGACCGATGGCTCGGAATGGGTCGCCAGGTAGGAGCAGCCGAGCGTGAGCTCCGCGGAGGCCCGGGCGTTGTCCTTGGTGAAGGCGAAGCTGGCGAGATGAACGTCGTGGCAGACCCGAGTCGTCCACTTGATGCCTTCCATGATAAACATTTTCGGGTCAGAGGAGTCGAAGGCACCGACATCGAGTCCGACTCTGCCGGCCGCCAGACTCGCCACATGGCACAAAGGCATGACGAGCCTGTAGGCCTTGATGTCTTGCTCGGCGAAATGCTCAAGCCGCTCGTGCACCAGCGAGAGGTCGTCTTGGAGCTTGGCGACCTCTTTCTGGGCCGAGGCAGTCTTGGCCTCCTCCGCGGCGAGTAGCGCTGCCGTAGCCTCAGCCCTTCCTTGCTCGGAGGTGAGCACCCCCTCCGCCTCGATGACTTGTTGTCTGTCTGCCTCGGCCTTCTCCCTCTCGATGGCTAGCCCCTCTTCAGCGCGAGCGGCGCATTCCCTTTCCGCCTCGAGCTTGGCCTCGAGGACTTCCACCTTCGAAGTCTTGTACTTAAGGCACTTGGAGAGCTCGACTGTCTTCCTCGTCTCGGCGCCAAGAACCTCCAGTACGTCGGCTGTACGCGCACGCTCCTCGGCCAACGGTTCTTCGACGTCGGCCGTGTGTTCCTCCAGGAGGGAGAGTCTCTCCGCGACGAGCATGCATTGAAATAGAAGACACGGTCAGTAAGTTAACACAGTAGAGCGAAAGGGTAATTCGGGGTTACCTTTAGCGTGGCGGCCCGAGCAGCCGCTCTGACTTGGGAGGCCGTCATCCCGGTGAAGCTCGATGCGACGTCCTCCTCGGACAGCCTCGCCCCGGGATGGCTCACGAGCTTGAGCTCCAATGGCGAGGTGACGAGGAGGTCAGGTCTGAGCCACCCAGAGAGCATCATCCGGGGGCGAGGAGGCTGAAGAGTCGAGTCAAGAGAACCCCGGTCCTTGGTTTTTTCCCTCGAGGTCGAGGAGGAGGATAGGACCGTCACCAGCGCACCCGGAGGGCGAGGAGCAGGGGCTCCCTCCGCGGTCGTGGCCCGGGGAGGGGAACGTCTTGGCGCGACATCGCCGCCCAACACTCTGTAACACCCATGTTAATATATAAATAAGTTTCCATTTTGCCCCATGCATACATGGCATCATTCACTCACAACCCTTGCATAAAAACTTGAATATTAAGAAGTTATGTTTTATAGAATATGTGCATACCTCATCTTAGGTAACCAATTTCCAACAAATCAACACCAATCAACTTATTTGGGCAAGTCGTAGCACTTAAAGCTAATATGTTCCTATAGCTCAAAATGCCAATACCTCAAAATGGATTTGGGGATAATTTTCCTTCTCTGTGTTGACCCGGAAGTTGGTCCGGAACCTCCGAGTGCAACCTCCGGGTGACCCGGAGGGTTCCGGGTGGGTTCCGAGTGAATTTCGAGTGAGTCCAAAGAAGAAAAAGTTTGGTCAGGTTGCTGCCGGAATGCAGTCCGGAACCTCCGGGTGGGATTCCGGGTGGATTCCGGGTCACCCGGATTCCGGGTGGATTCCGGGTGGAATTCCAGGTGAGTCCAGAGAGCGAGTGAGCGATTCCGGTGCGACCGGAGGTCCCATCCGGAGCCTCCGGGATGAACCTTCGGGTGAGCCCGGAATCCGGCTGGGTTCCGAGTGGTTTTCCGGGAGGGTCCAGTAGGGTTCGGCCGTGGTTTTGTGAAGGCCGGAGGTCCCATCCGGAACCTCCGGGTGGTACGTCCGGGCTGTCCGGATTCCGGGTCATATTCCGGGCTATTTTCTGGGTGAGCTCCGAGTGTCAGACACATCCTGCCACGTCGTGGCCGCGGGTTGGGGGCGATGGGCGGTGGCGCCACGCCGGTGAACTCGCTGGCCCCCATATAAAAAGGCCGGGAAACCCCCTCCTCCTCTTTTTCTCCTCCCCGGCCAAATCCCCTCATTTCTCATTCCCGTGCTCCTCTTCTCCAACCGGCACCTCCTTCTTCTCCAACCGGCGCCTCCTTCTTCTCCAACTCCGGCGCCAGCTCCGGCGAGCCAGCGCCGCTCCTCCGGTGAGCCAGTTTCCTCCCCTCCCCTCTCCTTCTTTCCCTCCTACATTCCCTTTCCTCTTCCTCCCCTCACCTCTCCTCTTCTCTCCTTGCTCAGGTCCAAGTTGGTGACCTTCAACAACAACAGTCCACCCGGAGCTCCTCCGGGCTGTTCTCTCTTCTCCTGGTGAAGAAGAAGCAAGAGCAAGTGTGGTAGAAAGGGGGAGAAGCTAGCCATTAGGGTTGGGGCAGGGTTATCCATTACATTTTCTTCAATCCCTGGGTGATTTCCTCAAAAGGTATATGGTTCAACTTTGAACACATTTGTATTTTCAAATCCTTATAAAGTTTTCCTATCTAATTAGTTCAGCCATAGTGTTCCATTGGACAAATGCACCACGTAACCAACATCTTATTGTATAAAGATAGTCCTCTATTCCTACTAATGTTCAAACTTATGTCTCATGTTATGTAAATTAAAATGCCTAACTCCTACTTTAGTAATTGTTCTTAGTTTATTTTCTCCAAAACCTCACCTTAGGTATAACCCCTGTTTGTATTGCATGTCAATGTTAGCCCTAACTAAGGTTTTAACTTAAATAAGCTATGCATGCAATTGCTAGGACAACTAATTAATGTCCATGCACTTGAATTTGAGAAAAACCTCGTAACCATAAAACCCTAGTAGTCATGATGCATTTTAAGGTTGCATCCCTAGTTCAGTTCACCATGCATACATGCTGGAGCTCATCATATTCCTTGTTGTTCCTTGCCGGTGTCTCGTGTTGCTTGCGACAGAGCCCGAAGAGGAAGACCCGCAGATCGTTGAGCTCACCCAAGTCTCTGAACCCTACGACGAAGGCAAGCAGAGCTTGTTGCATTTTATTATATGTTCACTATTACCCCATGTGTTTGCTTGTTTACGTTGTGATCGAGTGCGTCAAACTAGCATGCTAGGGTTGCGGTGTGTTGTACCTTGTGTAGTCAATGATTGGAACTGGAATACTCTATCTATTGAAATTGAGATAAGGGAGATGCGAGAGCCGAGGGTGGAGTAAGGATGAATAAAGCTGGTATTAATTGAAGCTATAGGGGCGACCCCGGTGTTTGAAGTTGTGTTGTCGCTATACCAGCCTGAGGTGACTTCATCGTATTACTCCCCCTGTCACGCGTGAACGTTATCGGAATCTCTGCCATGGGCTTATCGAATTGGTGAGTCCCGGTCACCGGGAGGCTAGCTACCTCCGGTGGAGGGCACATTGTTATTCTCATGGGGATGTATTGCCAATAACGGTTCGAGAGAGAAGTGAAATTTGATAATTGATGGATGGGTGATTTATTGGGGACATGTGGTCCTTAAGAGAATTGGAGTGTCATGTTTGATACCATTATGTTGTGTTTTGAATGGTGTATCTCTTGGGGCATAGTTTGCTCATTATGTTTCTCTAGTATCCTGTTAATGCTATGTTCTTAAATTGTATATTGTTACTCTGAGAAGCATCATGTTTCCTTTCTGCCGTAGTGAATCCATGTGTAGGGCATTTAATCAAGCACGAATAAGTCTTGCGAGTACTTTTGTACTCACCTAGGTTCTTCCTAGACTTGTGCAGGTGAGCCAACCGTTGCGGAGTTTTATGATGATGCTTAGTTCGCTGGCTTCCTTGGTCAGCGTTCGACTCGTGGGAGTGTTTGGGTTTTAGGCAGCGGTTGATGCACCGCTGTGGGCTTTTGTTCTTTTATTCCGCTGCGTTGTAAATGTTTCCAACTTGACTAAAAACCTCCGGTTATAACCGACTGATGCATCCTTAAGTTCACTATGTGGACAGCTAGTATCAATATCATATTGTAGTGCTTCATTGTGGTATTCGAGTTGTTATTCAGGCTGCCCATATGCAATGCGTGTATGATATGAAGTGTGTGGGTATGCCGTGAAGGATTACAGTTGGTCCCCTTTTTACTATGCCGAGCAGGAACCGGTCGAGTGACCTGCTGGCTGAGATGCTGTGCCGGCCAGGCAGGGTGTGGGCGTGTTCTACCGGGCTTTCGAGCGACCCACTAGCCTCCGGGCTAGGTTAGGGTGTGGGTAGAATCGCCGGGCTCCTCCGACCTTGTTTTGCGTGGTAGAATCTGGGAACGGCTCTAAACCTTCACCGGGTCAGGAAATCATATGTGGTTATGGGAAGATTGGTCGCTTCCGGCCGGCTCGCGTGGGTCGGGTGTCGGATCGTTCCGTCTTGGTGCGTACGGCGCAGGTACCGTGCCATCAGGCTGACGAGTCCTTCGGCCCTTGGCGACTTCGCGTTCCCCTAATCATATGTAATTCCCGGGTCCGTGACACACTCGCGCACCCGCGGGGTGAGGCGAAGGCTCCCCGCGTCCGGCACGGGTGAAGGGGGGCGCTGCTCCGGCGTCGCATCTCTCTCGGATGAGGCTCCTCCTGGACGAGTAGCCTCGGGAGGCGGAGTCACCTCAGTAGCCAGAGCGTCCTTCCGAATACTCTCGCCCGCAACATCCTCGCCAACGATGTCAACCATCTCGTCGATGTTCACATCAAACGAGGATGAGGAAGGTGACTCCCAGGAAAACTTCTCCTGGGTCACGGCCGTCGAATGGACCTTCGCGAAGAGGCTACCCATCGGCCCTTTGCCCACGCCTGGGCCAAGTCTCACGGGTGCATCGGCCCGCCTTTTTGCGGGATGTCGCTCATCGCTCCCGACGCGCGACCCCGCCTCGGACTCCTCGTTGCCCGAGTCCTCGGTGTTCGCCCCGCCCGGGGCAGACGACTCACGGGGATCGCTGTAACATCCTGATTTTCAGAGCTTTTCAAAATCTTTTATTTAAAAATTAGAGCTAGAAAATTTCGTTATTTATTCTCTAATTAATTAAAGCTAATTGGAATTTCACAATTGGACCAGAGTTAATTTGAGTTAATGCAACTTGAGTTTGAGTTGTTTTCAAACTTGGAATATGTCTGTAGAGTTTTTCTCAGAATTTTCGGAGTTCGTTTGATATTCAATCTCGCTCTACTGTTCCTTGTTTTTATTTTAGTTTTCTCCTTTTCTTTCCTCCTTTCCTTTATGGCCGCCATCCCGGTTCATCCCTACCCGGCATCCCGCCGTCTCATTTCCTCCCTTGAGCAGCCACTCCGGCGAGTTCTGCGTAGCGCAGCATGCGTCGCCACCTCTATTCCAATAGAATTTGATCTAAATTTCTTTTCCTAACCCTCCTATAAATATCCCACACCCCTCCCACCTTTTCCCCACCCCCCCACACTCTTTTCCCACAAAACCCTAGCCCCCAAACCCCCCAAACAGCCGCCACCCCCCTCTTTGCCTCCGTGCAGTTTCTAAACAGCACATATCACCTCAGTGTTTTTCCAATTCCTGTTGTCTCGAATATCTTTTCGAAAATCCCTTCAGTGAGATTTTTCCTAACCTTTCCCGCTACCTCTCTGCAAATTTGGTGAAGATCCAACGGTGTAATCATCGGGAAATCTCCAAATACTAACGTGCTGTTTGCACCCAGATTTTCTGTGCGTGCATCTAGTTTGGAATGACGCCCTTGTTAGCTCGAACCTCCTTTTCAAGATCCATTTGGTGGGATCCTAGATAATGTTGTCAAGATGATCTGCACAAAATTTGAAGACAATCCAATGGCCCAATCTCTAGGAAATCAAGTTTCTTCGTGCTATTGTTCGTGTGTAGATTTGACTACATGAACGGTACAGCGGCATTATCACCTCTTTCCCCATTGATCAGTTGAGTCTTTGAAGAATCCCTTTGGTGAAGTTGTGCCTTAGGTATCTATGAGTACCTCTGTAAAGTTTCACCTTGATCCATGTAGCCGTTTGGCGGGAATTGATCCGTCTCCGATGTGCTATCCGCGGATGTCCAGATTCAATCTGCAGAACATCTAACTGGTCTGATCTTTTCCCGTTGACTCGGTAAGAATTCTCCAAAACCCTTTGGTAAGATTGTACCTCTTTGTGTCTAGTTTCTAACCCAATTGGCGGATTACAATTTTGTTGAGCGAGCATCGTGCAGCGTCCAAAATCCTCTGGTCTGTCTAGAACCGATCTATGTCCAGTTCCAACCGTTTCGTGTTGCGAACGTCGCCCCCACCCATATGGTTAATCTCCTATCATCTTGTGGTGCATCATGGAATTATTTTACATCATTAATCCTTGTTTGAAATCACTCGCATCACCCTATGTTCATCTATAATGTTCTTCATTATTGCTTGATCACCAAATTAAATTGAATGTTATGTTGGACTATAGTTTCATATATTTATATGCTTAGTTGTTATATAGTCTTTGCTTCTATTTATGTAATATTCATGCTTAGAATTCATCATGTGATCAATCATGTTTAGTTCAATACTAGGTTTATTCATCCATATAGCTACATGTTGCATGTTGTATAGTTGAATATAATATACGCATTTACAATATAATTTGGTTTTAATAGTTAGTAGACATGAGGTAGTTCAACATGTCAGTTCAACCTTGTTTATATTGTGGATAAATTTGTTCATATTTAATAAGGTTCATATTGCATGACCTTATGTATGTTCACATATATTGTGTTATACAATATATAACCGAACCTAATATTGCATATAACTTATAACAGTAGAAGCATAATCTTACTAAGCAAATATTAATATGACATATCATATGGTAGTTGATCTTTGTATAATGTGACCATCACCACCTACTCAAATATAATAGATAGTAATAGATTATTGTATATGGCATAAGGTTGCTTACTAGCATGTTAGTGTCTTTAATCACACGTGATGATGATTGTTTAATAAACATGTTATGATTCCCATGTCACCATGTGTAGATAACATGATAAGATATATATGTGTAGATTTAAATGGAAGTATGACATGATGTTATGCAAAATATAAAGTTATTACATATATAGATGCTTCCTGTTTTAACTAATGGTGTTGTAAAATATTTAGTCATAATAGTAACCTCTGTGTATAATATGGTTAAGATCACACACATGTTTCATATTTATTCGATGCATCTCATATGGTTTGCATATACAGTATTATAATATATGTATATGCATACATACATAGCACATTCCATGTTTCAGATAATAATTTACTGGGAATTAGTTTAGCACATTATTGCACTCTTGTTTATATTTAATTATTTATTTAAACACAGTTAAGTTGTACATGTTCATCATGATTTGATGTTGCATAATCATGTAGTTACATATAGTTATATGTACGTATATATATATAATTGGACTTAACATTGTTGACAAGCTACATGTTGGAATAATAATCCCTTACTGAATTATTATTATTTAATCATATCATCTGTTGGTTGATGGTCATATAATATGTAGGTACTAGAATGCATAGCTTGATATCTTATGTTACACTTTCATAAGGTGGTGTATACTCGCACATACATGGTTAACCCTTAGGTATCGATTATAATATATATACATATATGTTGCTAATAATCATTCTGTACTAAAATATTGTTATTGTTATGTGTAGTATGTGTAGGTTGATTGCTGCATTGTATACACACAATAGCATGATTAGAGTTAATGTTACGTCATAGATTGCATATATGTATGATGCATGTGATGTAGATGCTAGTTGTTTTTTGGTCATATAGTTTAATCACCGTTTGCATTATTAATAATTGTTATTAGATTGTAACTGCACGATTATATGTTTGGTACTATGCTATGCCTTGCCTAATTTCTATTTCATGCCTAGTCTATCTAGTTTGTTACATGATGTCTAATTATATATTGCATGGTAGTTCATATAGATTGCCATGTTACCAATTATCATTTCTTACCGACTAGCATGCCAAGACCTTGCTTGTATACTAGTACGATAGGTTATGCTTATTTTACTAATATGTCGGGTTTCCATGTTTAATCATATGGTTGTGCTATTGTTGTGCATATGTTCGGGGGCCCGATAAGTCCTGGCAATAGTCCCTCAGAATCTCAATGAAGTCAAGTGGTCAAAAGTTAAGATTTCCTTCGACCAGAATGACTGCCCCTAAAACCATGTTCGACCAAGGTGCTTCCTGATTGTCGTGGACCCTACAATCAGCAACTGCAAACTATCCCAAGTACTCATGGATGGAGGAAGCTCTCTCAACATCCTCTTCACAAGTGCCCTGATGCCATGCAGATCCTGCGCTCTGCTGTCAAGTCGATAACTCACGCCTTTCATGGCATCGTACCGGGGTCCTTAGCCACTCTGATCAGTCAAATCACACTCCCTGTGACCTTTAGAAACTAGAAAACTTTCGAACAAAAAGAATCTTGTTCGATGTGGTCGACTTTGAGACGGCTTACAACACCATCTTAGGACGTCCGACCCTCGCCAAGTTCATGGTAGCCACACATTACACTTATCCCTGTGAAAATCGAAAAGCTCTTGAAGGCTGGGTTCATCCGAGAAGTCAAGCATCCAAAATGGTTAGCTAATCTGGTGATGGTTTGAAAAGCTAATGGCAAATGGCGGATGTGCGTAGACTTCACAGATCTCAATAAGGCTTGTCTAAAGACACTTTTCCTTTACCTAGAATAGATCAGGTAGTAGACTCCACGTCTAGATGTGACTATCTAAGCCTTCTTGACGCCTATTCTGGTAACACTTATATTCCTCATGTTTTACTACCCGTTGTGTAGAATTTACGATCACATATTTACTATTCAGACTACAAAATTTACGATCATATATTTACTACTCGGTCCACCCTAATTTTATGGTACGTGGATCAATATTTATGACCGAGCTCAGAAGACAAAGGGGAGAGAAATATCAAACACATATTTACTACTCAGACTAGAGAATTTACTATCATGTTGCAAAACATCTAAGCAAATCATTAGAGTACAAGGTGGGTGAGGTTAGGTCAAGAGAGCAGTAAAATAAGATATTCTTCATCTTACTGCTAAATAGCAATGATATAGAATATCTTATTTTACAAGTGTTCATAAATTGACATACGAGATCATAAAATTATGCATACAAGATTGTAATTTTGATGAAAGTGGTGGTAGATAGTAAATTTCTGCAGAAGATGTTGTAAATGTTGGATTGTAAATTGCTGTAAAAAATATCATAAATTTCAATACAAAATGTCATAAAATCCAGAGACGTAGAATAAGTTATTCTACACTATGAATAGAATAGCGCAGCTATATATATGTATATATGTATATACATACACATATATATATATACTAATTAGAGGCTTCTTTGAAGCACTACCTCAAAAAACACTTTTGCTACATGACCATCATTGACGGGTACGTGGAGGCCCGTCGCTGATTAGAGGAAACTCTGACGGGCGAGTTCGGGCCCATCAGTACCTGTGATGCAGAAGGCGAGGCAGCCAACTTCTACTGACGGGCACAATACTCGCCTGTCAGTAGAAGTTGCAAGAGAGGAGAAACTTGGCATCTACGCTGACAGCAACCTTCACTGACGGGTGGTCCTAACATGCCCGTTAGTGAATATGGGATTTTCACTGACGGGTTAATGTGCGCCCGTCAGCGGATGGTTGCTCCAGAAATGCCTTTGAGGGCGTACTTATCACTGACGGTCCACTTGTTCTTGCTCGTCAGTGATAATTCTACACTTATATAAACAGGGGAGCCACCCACAGCTGGCCGTTGAGCTCGCGTGCCTCACACGGCCAGCTGCAAGCTCCGGCACCTCGATCAGTGGAGTTGATTTAGGCTGTTCTCCTCCCCATCCTCCCCCTCCTCCCTCCCTCCTCCTTCTAGATTTAAACCCTAGATCTAGATCTCTCTCAATCCTCTACCTCCTCCTCTCCACCCATTTTTCCCTCTCTTTCCCCCTCCCCTCCTCTCTCCCTTCTCCTCCTAGATATACAATGTGGATCTAGATCTCTTTTAATCCTCCCCCTCCTCTTCACCTATTTTTCCCTCTCTTTCCTCCCCTCTTCTCTCTCCTTACCCTATTCGGAAGGCTCTTGAGTCCGCTCCTTGACGGCGCTAGTGAGCTCTCTTTGGTACGATGTAGTACATGAAAGAAGAGAATAAATTTTATGTTTATTCTATCAATTTGGACTATAATCAATCAATTTGTTGTTGTAGGGATCGATGGATCGAAGTTGGATATACGGCGAAAGGGCAACACGGAGTTTCGTCAATACTTTGAATGAGTTTTTAGATGTGGCCGAAGGAAGATAGGGAGAAAAAGGGTGAAAACAAGATGTGTTGTCTGTGTTGTGTATGCACGAACACGATTATGTTCAGGGAGAGAGGTATGTTGCAACTATACTTGTTGACTCGAGATTTCATGGATGGTTATACACACTCCTGGAGTCATTGATATAACAAAAGGACAAGGACTACATACTCCTACCATACAACCCCCCGTAAGTTACTTACTACCATGCCTAGTTTACTTTTCTTAAGCACGTATCCCCGTCTGTTTATATTCGTTCGTTACCTTTTATGCAACGACCACTGGATCCTCATTATCATCCATAAGCCTTCAAGAATGATATACTATTTTGATTCCCAAAGAAGTGCCAAGCGGGACTACTTAGGAATTAAGAAAGTTTTGAAAGCCGCCTTTTGGGAATACAACTCGCGAGGGGGAGGAGCAGAATGCAAGAGCAAAAAGCTGACCCAGAAATTCAACTTCCCTTGCAGGCAACAGCCAGAAGGTAGCGTGACATGTGGGTACTACGTCTGCGCTCACATAGATGCGTTCGTCATATCCCACAACCCGCAATGGAGTCAGGATCAATTCAATAATTTCATACACGATCTGGCCAGCGATAAATACGACTGGAGAAAGGACTTTGCCCGCATCCAGAAGACCTTCACGTATATTATCAACAACGAAGTCATTCGGCCAAACGGTGATTTCTACGCGGAAGTCCAATTACCCACTTACCGCCGCCCTGCAAGTACTAGCCAAACATCATAGATCTAGAGTAGGGTTAGTGAAAATAAACATTGTTAAATTCATTTGTTTGTCGTTTTAATTCGTTGTAAACTAGCTTGTATGGACTTAATATTTGTGATATTAATTGCTATATATGCTTAATATTTGTGATATTAAATGCTATATATGCTTAATATTTGTGATATTAATAGCTACATATGCTTCATATTGTCTATTCAGATGTGGTTAAAAAAATGTATGATAATACTGCCACCGACGGGCACAGGCCATGTACCCGTCAGAGACAACAGTTACCGCTGACGGGCGCAAGTTCCACGCCCGTCAGTGAAAGTCCTCTCAAGATACCGCCCGGGCCCTGCTGGGAGGCTTTTCATTGACGGGCCGGATCCACCCGTCAGTGCAAATCTGTCTCTACTGACGGGCCCTGCATCCGTCAGTGAAAGTAGGACTTCCACTGACAGGAGCTTATTGACGGGCGCAGGACCCGTCAGCGATTGCCGTTTTCTGCCCGTCAGTGGAGGTGTTTCCTGAGGTAGTGAAGCCACCATATTGATTCTCTGGAAATTCTCACATTAATCCTATATCCTATATTACTAAATAGCTATGACCCACTATGTATTTTTCCTGCCCTCTCATGCAGCCACATCACCCTTAAATTTATGACCATCCGATCCCCTCTCTTTTACGTCCGGATTGCTTGCCTCTTCCACTATCATTATTAAGACCACAATCATTCATTCCTCCATGTAACCGTTCCCTTTGTCTCCCTCCTAATCAATTAAATAAGTTCACGCCATTATTTTCTTGATCCTTGCACATATGTCATCATTAATTAACATATACAGCGCGCATCAAATTTGCTTCCAGATGTGATAAGCCTGGCCATTAGTTCTTGCATGTATTCCATGTATTCCACCTCCATGCAAGAACATCATCAACTTTGATATGCTACAACATCAATCCTCCACTACAGGTATGATTTCTTTCATCTCCCTTCTCAGTTAAATAATGTCTATGTTATTATTCACTAAGATGTGTTTTCTAAGCGTTTTGGTGCTGAAAAAGGTAGATGCATGCATCTTAGTGTAAAGACATGTGGAGTAGTGATTCTAAAATCCTTTTATTTAGTCGCTATGTTTCACATATTATCTCAACAAAAAACAGATTAATTCATTTCTTTTTTAATATAGTTAGCGGCAATTCCACTCTCTATTAATCCCTTGTCATTCAATTTCTTTGCTCGCTTCCAAACCAAAATCAGATTGGAGAAAGAGAGTGGGTTTCCGCTCTTTTGGAGAAGAGGGTTTCGGTCGGATTTCCATTACTAAAAATCTAAATATAAAGCTCGTCTTTTCCCTTACTTTTTACCACTCAGATTGTAAGCCGGGATTATTTTGCTAATTCAACAGTTTGTAAATTGCTATTTAAACTACTAACAGAGAGTGCATGTTATCTGTTCCACTGTTCTCTGTCTTTCGTCTGGCTTATTCAAAGAATATATTTGTTGCTCAAAATTCTCGCAGCAATCTATGGGTTATTCTCTAGTTTCTTGATAAAAGAATGAACAACCCACGGTGCGTCAGTTCACTCTAATCATTTGAGCAGTTGGATTTTTATTTGGAGGATCAATGAGAGATGGATTATAGCGTTATTCAAGAGTTCAAGGTTGAAATTTTGACTTTTTCCTTATTCAAAAGGTAACATCCCTCTTGACCATTTAGTTGTGGATCCCACGGTTTGAATTCTTCCAAATTTATTGCAGCTGATTGATTCGCACCTCTGCATACACCGAAGTAAAAAATGCAACTTGCAATTCCCTTGACACAGGATTCCTATCAAATTCTGGGGCTCAAGGTTACACATGCAGTTGCATTTAGTATAAATTTAGTGAGATTTATAGATTTATTTGAGGTCACCCGTTAATACTAACGTGTGTTCAGAAGATGCGCTCATATAAGAATATGCCTATAGTGAGTGTACACGCACGTGCATCTTTGTAAAAAGGTCTAGTTCACCTTTATTGTTGTTGAAGGAGTCCTCCACAACGTTGCTGACGAGGTACGCCCAAGCCCAAGATAGAGATGATCCTAACTCATCAGACATAATCCTTGCAGGCAGCAGGAGTACGTTTGAACGAGGCACCTCTAGATGAGGTGGCACAGCGTGCTTGGATGAGGTACGTTCAGACGATGTGGCACAGCACGCTCGGACGAGGTACGTTCGGACGTGGTGGCACAACGCGCTCGGATGAGGTGCATCCAGAAGAGGTGCGTTCAGGTAGGCCGATGAGGTGTACCTAGGCAAGGCGCAGCGGTAGCAAGCGCCAATTCCCTTGGTACTTCGGTCGTCCGAACCAGGGTGTCCTAAATTTACTATCTGACAGCAACTTTGTTGACAGTTGGCGCTGACTGTGGGGACAGTTGAAGCTTACATCTTAGCGGCCTACCGTCACTCCACTACCGCGGTATGCCACCTCGGGTGAAGAGGAATTCTATGGGAGACAACTGAAAGGCTACCGATTGAGTGCATTCGGATACCTTGGCACAGCACTGGGTTCTTCCCCTAGACATCGGCGGCAAGGGAGAAGAAATGATGGAGGGACGGTTCAGCGCTGCCCGGAGCTAGGATCAACCCTGGAGCCGCCCCGAGGCACCAATCGAGGTGGCAACTCATTTCACAGGAGCCCTGCAAGGGCGAGCCAGAAGGCCGGGTGGAGGATACAAAGGCGCCCATGGTGGTGGTGGGTGAAGGAGTGAACACAAAAATTTTGTTGGCGGAGGTGAAGAGTCTTTGTCGGCAGGCCACAAAGGTGATTTAGGCGCTCTAAGCTATTGATCAATCCCCCAAGTCACCGACCTATACCGCGCGTAGCTCAATGTGATGTGGGTCCTTGCAACACCCATGCCACCGCCGGAGCCTCGCATGGCGAAGGAGCTCCATCGCTGACAGGGAGTAGCGCGCGAGGAGATCCGCATTGGCAACCCAGCTGCGGGCGACCTTCTTCAAGATCTGGATGAGACATGGGCGTAGTGTTGATCCCTTTAATGGCCACGGACCAAGAGGCGACGTGCGTCTGCGCCAGCCTGCAGCAAAATCGGGAGGCCACATAATTATTTCTCCGACCATTAGGATTAGAATTTGTCCTAGCAACAAAATGAACATCCGCTCTAGTGTTATTTTCCTCAACAATAGCATGGATAGGAATATTGTCTACTTTATCAATATCACTAGCGGAGACAAGCATAGCAATTATTTTATCCATCTTAGCACCAATATTATTGTCTTCTCCAATCATGTTTACCTTCTTTGTAGATGTTGTAGGAGCACGCTCATTGTGCCATTGGGCATGGTTCTTGGACATCTCATTTAGCAAATTCTTAGCTTGTGTCGTCATCTTATTCATGAAAGTACCACCTGCGGTAGGATCAAGAACACTTCTAGACACGTAATTTAATCCACTATAAAAAGCATACAAAACCAACCAATCGGTAACGCCATGATTGGGACAATTTCTCAACAATTCTTTGAATATTCCCAAGCAATAGGCAAAGATCCTGACTACCTTGTTTAAAAGAGATGTCAGAATTTCTCATTTGTAATATCCTATTGGAAGGATAATACATACGAACAAAAGCAGTCTTTGCCTTTTCCCAAGAATCAATACTTACCAACAAGCCATTCAATTTGACGGTGTCGGAACTTGGTCTTCTAAGTTTTACATGTTACAAACTTCATTAAAAAAATCAATTGTTAACAAGTATCATCCATAGGAACACCACCAAATTGGTTATTATTAACCAAATTCAATAAAGAAGGCTTAATATCAAACTCTTTAACATTAATAATAGGTCCTCTAATAAAGTCATCATTAGGAACACTAGCATATGGGCCCAAACTAGCATTTTCATCACCCATTCTAGCAAGATTAAACAAAGCAAGAACTAACTAATTTTTTTATTGTTTTCAAATAAAACTACCTAAACAAGTAACTAAACATAACTAGTTAACTAGAGAGCAATGCGAGTAATAAACTAAAATGAAACTTTGTGAGGTCAAATTTGAGACTGAACAAATGTTGCTTCTCAGCAATGTTGCTTGATTGCCTCCTATTATAGAGGATCAACTGTAGCGTTTTTTGTGAGAAAGAGTGTTAGGCCTATAGGGAAAAGTTGAAAAAATCACTTGGTCATGTCTGAAACCACAGTTAAAAATAAGTAAAGTGAAGGATGAGATGCACAACTATCTTTCTAAATGTTGGGGGAGTCCGGCCACGTCGTCTGGGATGAGGTACCCCCTATTTTATCTTTCCATCTTTACACTTGTTGATCATCCCATACCTTTTGTAGATCCTCGGGAACGTTCGGCGAGGTGCTCCGGTGAGGTCGAGACGCGTCGCCCTCCTCCGGCGAGGCGGCCAGGTGAGGGCGAGGCACGTCGCCTGCCCCCAAGCAAGGCCGAGGTCAACCCCTCTCCAGGACGAGGCCGAGGTGGTTCGCGACCGGTCCGAGATAGAAGACAACACCTCACCCGGGCGCCCAAACTTGAAGAAATCCGTCCTCATCCAAGCTCAACGGAAAGGGGTGAGCATGGTGGCGATCCGTACCGGCGAGGCGTGTCGAGTATATGCCGGCGCATATAGTAGATAGTGGCGAGGAGGAGAATACTATTTCATCCGATGTACGGTGATACAGACCAGGGTAAAACTGTAATCTGCCTAGGGGCAGTGATGTATATTCACCTGTAAATCGGCTTTGCCTATATAAGGGCGAAGCGGCACCCCATATGAATCCAAGTTCTCTTGTCCGAACTCCAGTTCCATTCTCCACTGCAATTTCCTTATTAATCTTTGGCGGTAGCTCGAGGTAGCTCAGGTGGTTGCGAGGCGTCGTTCCCCAAGTCATTCTCTTAGCACCTCGATCCTCAAACCTGGGGTGCCCAAGTTTTCTGTCCGAGGGAGACTTCGTCGATAGTTGGCACCGACCGTGGGGATCAAAGGGGTGATGTACTTCTGACCCGGAGCTACACCATGCCACCTCGACCGAAGAAGGGAGCGACGGGAGCCAGGCGGAAGGCGGCGGCGAGTGGAAGACCTGAAGTTTAGCTCCCTCCCCCTCCAGCGGAAGGTGAGATGAATGCGGGCGGACTGGAGGCGACGAGGGCCGCGCCAGAGGGACCCGGCCGCCCGGGCGAGCTTGACCCCAGCGTCACGATGGACGGAGGGTCCCAGGCTGTAGCCCCAGCCTCGGGGTTGCAGGTGCCACAGCGGGCCGAGGCCATGGTGAGTACGCGAAGCCTGGCGGACGAGGTGGAAGATCTTCGACGACAGGCCGAGGAGGCGGCGAAGAGGTCGGAGGAGCTGCAGGCATGTCTTCAGGTGGCAGAATTGGAGGCGCTCAAGGCAAATGCCCAATCTCAACAGGTGGCCGACCTGTATCGGGCACAGCTCGAGGCGACGTGGGTGCTAGCGACCCCACCGCCCCCACTGGAGGCTCACGCTGCAGAGGAACTGCGTCGCCAGCTGGCCGAGGGACGTTTCGCCGTGCGTGGAGACCCATGTCCCTGTCCTACCCACTGAGGCGCTTCTTCGAGACTTAAATGAGGCGCGGCACGGGCGGCGGTGTTACCGGTGTATATGGGTGAGGCGGACCTCGAGGTGGCGCGTCTCAGGTCAAGTATACTGCAGAATCAGCAAGCCGCCCGAGAGGCGATCCGCAACTGTGAAGACGGACTGAGTCATCAGGGAGACCCACACACCGAGCAGTGTCCGGGCAAAGCACACATCGACCAGCAACAGGCGTGCATCACCCGCACCCCAGAGGTCATCGACCTTACCAGCATGGCGAGCCCGCTAAGCCCAGGGCTCATGGCTGTTCCGTTCCCGCACAAGTTTCGTCCTGCCGATCTACCAAAGTACACGGGTACAACAGACCCGATCCTGTACACAAGGGTGTACGAGGCGGCCGTGATGGCGTCAAGAGGTGGTGAGGCTATCATGGCGAAGAGCTTGCTCCTCGCCCTCACGGGCATCACCCAGGCATGGTACCTTGGCCTCGAGCCCTGCACGATATACTCCTAGGAGCAGCTATGGGACAAACTGCACGGGCACTTCCAGGGGTGTCGCAACAAAGAGATGACCTCGACAGACCTCAGCAACCTCTGACAGCGTCTGGGCGAGACCATCCGAGCTTTTCAATGTTGCTTCTTCGAAGTCCAGTGCCAAGTGAAGGGTGTCGCGGAGCAGACCATATGCGAAGCTGCGTAGCGAGGCATCAGCAATGAAGCATTGGCCAACAAGCTGGAGAGGAAACGGCCGAGCTGTGTCGAGCAACTATATGATATCATGGAGGCCTATACCCGTGTGGAAGAAGGACAAATCCTGCGAAGGGAGGAAGCCAGGGCAGCTCAAGTATGGTATACGTGGGGACTAAGAAGGCAGAAGGGTGACGTCCGAGGCGCCTTCACGTGCACCACGTATCCGAGGAGGAGCAGACCGAGTTTGAGGAGGAACGCGGGTGACCTCGAAGATCTTGCCAGACACAAGGGCAACAAACCGCCCGGGATCTACCCCGTCAGGGTCCACACCTCGCGAGCCTCTGCGGTAGCATGGGAGGGAGCCCTACGACCAGTCGGCCAAGAATAAAAGCGGGGCGGGCCCTCGCCAGCCAGAGCCTCCTCGGTCGAGCGGTCCCCAGCGAAAATACTGTGAACTATACAAGTCTTACTCGCATTCAACTGCCGAGTGTGAAGTCGTCGCCCGAACTCAGGGCCCCTACCGGCCCCCCGATGGGCCGAGGCTCCCCTGGGTTTCCCCCCTCTGCCCCTGCGATGTAATCCACCAGTCGGTGGGCAGGAGCCACGTCGCGTCATCCACGCCATCACAGGGGGAAGCGCCCACACCTTCTCTTCGAAGCGCCGCTGCAAGGAGTACATCCGCCGGGTTCAGCACATTGGGGCGTACCCCCCGACTGAACTTCCCACCTGGACGAACACCTCGGTCACCTTCGACCCAAAAGTGGCTGCGGGCATCGTCCTCCCGCACCATAACGCCCTGGTCATCTCGGCAGTCATTTCGGATGTGGAGGTGTGACGTGTGTTCGTAGATGGCGGAAGCTCGGACGACATCCTGTTCGCCTCCACCATGGACAAGATGGGTATCTGTCGGCGTACAAACACCGGCGTCGGTGGTCTGGATGGACCCCCTTTGGGATTCGGCCGGGGAGGCGCAGGAATAGAAGCTACATCGATCTTGAGTGGCCGGGATGCTAGAATGGAGACCGTGATTTACCCAGGTTTGGGCCACCTTCTTGGTGTAAAACCCTACGTCCTGCCTTTTGTGTATATATGAATATTTGGATGATTACAATCAACCTGGAAGCACAGATGTTCTTCCTCTTTTCTATCTCTTCCATCCCCTTTTCATGGCCTTGGTTCTCCCCTTATATACCTGGGGGTCACCACAACGGCCGAAAAGCAAATACACTGTAGCAGCACCGTTGCTGACGGATAGGGCGTGGGTGACCCATGCCAGTGGTTGAGGGTTGTTGTAGCGGAATAGTGCCTGTCATGCCGCGGTTGGAATCTAGGTCATCATGACGTGGTTGGGTCAAAAGGTGATGACTTCCCGGACGCTCTCTGCCACGGACCATGCGCCTGGGCACTCGGCAACGTGTCCTAAAGTCAAAAAGGTGTCAGACCGGTCCATTCCCTGATAGGACCGATAGCTGATGGGGCCCATCATATGGGAGGACGGAATTCGACCAGGACGCCGCCATCTCGTCTGTGAGGACTTGGAGTAGGTGGGCCCGCACGAACAGGCATTAGATGTGCCCGTCGGGCCACGTGTGCTGGGGAAAGGCCTACGAGGGGTGCTCGGGGTTCTCGCATGCTCGGGGACCCCCGAGCACGCGACTTAGGACATTCCATCGCTCGTGGGAGCCAGTGGCCATTCTGAGTGGGCCCCAAGTCGCCTTGGGTGCTCGGGGAGCATCCTTAAGGGATGACTCGGGGTTCCCTTTAATGGCCAAGGGGACACAGTGCTCGGGGTGTTCCCCCGGGCACCTCCTCTTGACTCCCACACCCTTGGCGATGTGGCGTCAAGTTGGGCCTCTGCCAGCAGTCTAGGGGACCCTGTTCCTCGTATCGCCGATAGTAGCTCCCGGGCCCGCGACTAGGTGACGGCCCAGAAAGAGGACAAGTCTGGGGGCGAGGCCTTCTCTTCATGGGCCAACGACGACGCCGGCCCACTCTGAGGCCGCGCGGGGGAAACGCTCTAAGTTTTGCACCTCGTGCGGGAGCGCGTTCTGCCAGGGAAACAGAAACATCCCCCCATTTTCCGCTTTTTGCGCCCCGTCGGCCCCCCACGTCTGCTCGCACGCGAAACGCTTCGAATTCTTGATTCTTTCCTTTAAATCCTCATCTTCCTTGTCTATTCATGCCTTTTCGCCACCTTGCACCCTTTCGCCTCCTGCTTCCTCTCGCCTCCAACTTCCACGCCGTACCGGCACCATGCCGAGACGCGAAAGTCACCGCGCCTCCACACCGTTCGCCGCCACCAACGCCATTCTTCCCAGGTCCCGTCTCCTCAACGAGGAGAGCATGGCCAAGGTGCGGAAGATGTTGGTCCCGGAGGGCCAACGGGGGGCGTCGACGATGAGGCCGGCCACGTGCCCGCCGGAGCCGAGGCCGGAGGAGACGGTGATTTTTGCAAGCATCATCGCGGCGGGCCTGGTGCCGCCGTTCTCCCTGTTCTTCCTGGAGGTGCTGGCGGAATACCAGATTCATCTCATTCACCTCTCTCCCAACTCCATGGTAATATTGGCGATCTTCGCCCACCTTTGCAAGATGTTCGTGGGGGTGATGCCGTCGGTGGCGCTCTTCCGCCACTTCTTCGTGCTGCGGTCCGCGGGGAAGAGCAGGGGCTCCAACCGGGTGGAAGCCGCGGGGAGCTACAACTTCCGCCTTCGGGAGAAGATCGGGGATAGCTACATCTCGCAGGAGACGCGGAATAAATGGGACGACTGGTGCAACCATTGGTGCTACATCTCCACTGATCCGCATGCCCAGCTGCTGCTTCCCGACGGGCCGGCACCAGCGCACAAACGGAAATGGGAATTCTTGCCAGAGGATGACGACCTGCTGCGGCCGGCGGTGGAGAGGATCTCGTAGCTACGGGTTGCGGGCTTGATGGCCACGATGGTGGTCGAAGACTTCCTACGGTGGTTGGCGCCGTTGCGGGAGCGTGTGGGACATCGGCCGGACGGAGATCGGCGAGGCGGGGAACCTCAGCCCTGACATGGAGAGGGCCATGCTGTGGATTCTCCTAGGCGTGGGGGACACCGCTTCCGCTGAGCTGCCCAGGCGGGACCTTGCGCTTTCCGTGAACCCATAGCGCAACGCGATCCGTGCGGCCCTCCCCGAGTTCGACTCCCGGGGGATCAAGCCGAAGGACGCGGCTCGGGTGCCTCGCTCACGGACGATCCTGGGAGGCGGCGACGTCGAGGAGGAAACGACCACGAGGAGCCCGGTGATTCGTGTCACTGGCGAGGACCCCGCAGATCCGAAGGGCAAGAACGCGCGGGCACCTTCCCCCCTGTCGTCCTCATCATCGCCGCTACCCCCTCCTCCGCCCCCCGGCTCGTGGGCGAGCACCGGGGGCGGCAGCTCGAGGCGAGGCTGCGATCAATCGACGCCGGCCGGGGGCGGCAGCTCGGGGCGAGGCAGCGCCCAATTGAAACCACCTGGGGCCCGGCGCAGCCGAGCTCGGGGGCCGCCCAGCCCCAGGCAGTGAACAAGAAAAGGAAGGAGCCATCGGCGTCGACGAGCCCGGGATTTGAGATCCCGAACGCTCACTGGCGGTACAAAGGGCCCTCATCAGGGTAAGACAACTCCCACTTTGTTCTATAGGGTTAATATAGTGCTCGGGGATTGACCCAAGCCTCGTTGTGGTGTTTGCAGGTCGTCCAAGAAGGCTCGGACTACGCCAAGTGCGGAGTCCGCCCCGAGCACCGAGGATGCCCCGAGAGCTGAGGCCGTCCTGGGGGCTGAGACCGCACGAACGACGCCGAGTTCAATCCCCGACATCCAGGACGCAGCGCCCGAGCGGGGCGTGGCAGCGTCGGAGACACCGGCGGAGGTCGTGGCGCCTGGCACTCCGTCGCTTGCTGTGACAACCGGGACTACGAGGGCCGAGACCGAGGAGGTGCTCCCCGAGGGAGAGCTCGGGGACCCAGCCGCTCTGGAGCTATCCGAGAGCCTGCCGGAGGTTCCCGGGGGGAGCTCGGTGCCCGCAGGCGGGGAGCCCATCCTTACCTTCGCGGAGGCCCGCGGCCGTCCCGGCGCCGGAGTGAGCTCGGGCTCGACTGCCCTGCCGGGGGGCCGGGGCTCCATGCGCCAAGCCGGGATGCCTCAGGGGCTCTTTCCCGAGCATTTCGAAACGACGCACGCCATGGTGGACCAGATCCGTGCCACCGTTGTGTCAGAGAAAGCGGCGCTGGAGGAGCGGGAGGCCGCTCTCGCGGAAGCCGGAGAAGCCTTCCTCGCACGGGCCCAGATCACCAAGCACGAACACGAAAGAGCCACCGCAGAGATCCCCAGGGAAAAAGAGTCCCTGGAGGAGATGCGCGCGGAGGTCATCGATAAAGGCGATCAACTGATCCGGCGGGAGGAGCAGGTTGCCCTCCGCGAAGCCGAGGCCGCTAAGTGGGAGATCGTCCTTGATCAGCGAGAGAAGACGCTCGATGAAGGGGAGGTCTCTCTGGTGTGGCGAACCCGGGAGCTAGAGAGAGAAGTGGAGCGGCGCGTCGAGGCTGCTCGCAAAGATGTCTCCAACCAGCTGGAGGCGGCTAAGGTAGAGGCCCGAGAGCGAGTCCGCCGAATTGAAGAAGACAGAGACCGCCGCATCCGAGAGGTGGAACAGTGCCTCGAGAATAGCAACGCCTCCAAGCGGCAGCTCTCAGAGCGGGTGAAGGGGCTGCAGGAGGAGCTGCGGTGACTAGAGTCGGCGGCCAAAGAGAGATCTCCTCGTGGAGATGCGGTCCGAAAGGAACAGCGCCACCGTGATGATGCGCGACATCTTCGACCGGGCGCGGCCCGCGGTGGCGGCTGCCGGGCATGGGCCACTTCGCCCTTCCCTTCGGCACGATCGCTGGGCGGCTGGAGACGCTGCCGACGGCCGTGAAGGACGTGGCGGCTTGGGAGGGGCGCGAGCTGGCGGCCGCGGTGGTAGAGCATGTGCTCACATGCTACCGAAGCTGGGATCCGAACTTCTCCTTGGAGCCGGCTAGGCTTGGGGTTGCCGAGGAGGAAGGAGACGTTGCTTGCGAAGCCATCCGCGAGGTAGCCGGGGAGATCGCCCAACACTTTATGCGGGAGGAGGGCGAGAGCAACTCCGACGATGACGACGACGGCGATGAGGACTAGCCCGCTTCCTTTGTATCTGTTTGCTTTTTGTTCAAGGCCGAAGAGCCTTTTTGTAAAGAACTTATAGCTGATGCAAAGCTAGGTGCGAACTTGGCTAGAGCGGGCCGACCCTTGGGGGGCGGCCCCGAGGACACCAGCCCCCGAGAGCTGGATGCGTCGAACTTGACCTTGAGCAGGCCACGCCTCGGTGCCCCGAGGGCCCCTCAGGACCCCGAGGACCCCAGGCCCTCGAGAGGCGGGCGCCGAGCGCAAACCGCCACACCACGAGTCATCTCCGATGCTCGGGGCTGCGCGTCTTCGGGTCTTGGCGCTCCTGTAGGTTCGCCCGAGCATTAGCTCGGGGACGGTTATGCAGACAGCTAGGCATTAGCGGAAGCTTGATTGTGCCAACTTTTTCCACCTAGTTCCGCTAACTTTCCCTCTCGCGCAGCAAGGATCCCCCGCACCGCTAGCCCTTCATCTATGGGGGAGCTGCCGAGCGCGTAGGATACTCGGGCGGCTTTTTGCCAGGCTGGTTCCCAGGGTTTAAAAACCAGGCGAGGCGACCAGGGCTTTGAGCGACAACCCGAAACTTCCTCGTGACACACCGTTACCCTGAAACGCCCCCACCCTATGATCGAACAGTGCACGGGATTGCTGACGCGAGAGACTATTCATGGGGACGGTACAAAAGCTTTAAAGCCGAGAAAAAGCGGCAGAAAACTTAGCTTATGTGTAGGATCAAATGATGTCAGGGAATCCATTATGACTTTTCGCCCTGGGACATCGCCGTGATATTGTTGGCGGCAACCGGGAACTTCACCATGGTTAACCTGTAAACTTGTGAGTGATTATAATAACCTGCAGGCAAAAGATGCCTCTGCCCCGAGTTTTTTCGAAACACCCCGCTGTCAGGACCCATAGGCTTTCGAGTCAGCCGACTGGTCATGAGTATGAGGGGTAGAGTTATCCGAGTACTCTGAGGCTTGGTAGCGCTCGGGGCGACTGACCAATCCGAGCACGTATGGTCTGGGGCTTATTTGCCCAGACTCTAGAGTGCTCAGGGTATAGTCGTTAGCCCGAGCTTCGACAACTCGCCACCAGAGACTAGACTACCCCGACTCCTCGTACCACAGACCAATAGAGACCTATTTGTGCAAGGGAGACATGGGAGCCCGATACTCGTGAGAGTGATCTCTTTTGCGAGCAAGTGAGGGGAGAGAAAAATTTGACAAGTAATTGAAAAGGCGAATATTACTTATATTAACATTGTCAAAGCTATTGACATAGCCTATGGTACAAGGGAGCCCCCGAGCATGTGTGCGAGCGCGTGGGATACTCCGGCGGCTTTTGGCTAGACTGGTGCCCAGGGTTTAGAAACCAAGCGAGGTGACCAGGGCTTTGAGCGATGAACCCGGAACACTCCTGAGACTCGCTTTGCTACTCGGGGGTCTGACCCAAAGCATAAAGAGAAACTTACTCGAGCTTTTTTTGGATAAAATTTGTGCAGATGCTCGATGTTCCAAGCATTGGGCAGCGGCAGACCGTCATCCGTGGCTAGTCTAACGGAGCCAGGTCAGGAGATGCCGATCACCCGGTAGGGGCCCTCCCACATGGGGGAGAGTTTGTTCTTTCCTTCCCGTGTTTGAACGCAGCGAAGTACTAGATCCCTGACCTCCAGCGACCGGGCCCAGCATTTTTCAAACCAAAAGGCATGCGAACATAGCAATAAGTCCCAGCAGGGGTTGTAAACGAGGTTTTTTCCACATCCTTTACCGATATACAGATCTGGTGATAACCAGAATATGCATCTAGAAAGCATAAAAGGTCGCATCCAGCGGTGGAATCGACTATTTGATCAATGCGAGGTAAATGGAAAGGATCTTTTCGACATGCCTTTTTGAGGTCGGTGTAATCCACGCACATCCTCAGCTTGCCATTGGCCTTGGGCACGACCACAGGATTGGCGAGCCAGTCCGGGTGGAGAACTTCCCGAATGAAGCCGGTGGCAAGGAGCTTGTCGACCTCTGCCTGGACGTACTCCTGGCGCTCTGGTGCCTGCCGGCGCACCTTCTGCCGAACGGGCCGTGCGTCGGGGCGCATGGCGAGGCGGTGCTCGATCACCTCCCTAGGGACCCCGGGCCAAGCAAACATGTCGGCATTCGCCCGGAAGAAGGCGAGGAGTGCACTTTCCTATTTGGCGGCCAGATGGCCGCCGATCTTGATGGTCCTAGACGCGTCTTCACCAAGGATCACCTCCTTGACGAGGACGGAGTCGTCTGCGGCGACCTTGACCTTGGTTGGGGGTGGACCCGAGGACTCGGGGTGCTCGCTGATGTCGTCAGCCGCGGCGGCGGTGGCTAAGAACAGCTGCTCGGTGCAGAGGATGGAGCTCTTGAGGTCGGTCGGCACCGTGATCGTGCCGTTGGGCCCGGGAACCTTGATGGTGAGGTAGACATAGTGGGACACCACCATGAACTTGGCGAGCGCTGGGCGCCCGAGGATGCCGTTGTATGGGAGGTCAAACTCGGCGATGTCGAAGACGACGCTCTCCATCCAAAAGTTGTCCCCGGTCCCAAACGTGACCATCAGGTAGACCCGCCCTAGGGGCACGGTGAGGCCCGGGGTGACGCCGTGAAAAGGCATCGTTGGCCTCAGCTGCCCGGATGGCACCTGCATTTTGCTGAAAACCTCGGGGGACAGGAGGTTAAGGCCTGCGCCCCCATTGATTAGCATGCGGGTTACCTTTATGTTGCACACCATCGGGGAGACCACCAACAGGAGGTGGCCTACGCCCGACGTGTTCTCGGGGTGGTTCGAGCGATCGAAGGTGATCGGGGTACCCGACCACCTGAGTGGCTGGGTCGAATCGGTGCTCGGGGTCACCGAGCACACTCCAGGCGCCATTAGTTTGAACTGGCACCGTGGAGAGGGCGTGAAGGCGTCCCCGTTGATGCACGCCACGGCTTCGGGTTCCTGGAACCCAAGACCACCTTCGTCGTCGCCGCGCTTGTCATTGCCATCTTCACGGCGATCCTCGCACTGCTTCTTGTTCCTCTCGGCGAGGAACTTCACCATCCGACACTCGGAAAGGTCGTGACGGTCGGTCTGGTGTATCTTGCACCACCTGACAGCACCCCGATCGAGGGCCCTAGGTGGCTTCTTGCCGCCGCTTGATGCACCGCGCGGTGGCTTTCGTGCTTTGGTCTCCGCGGCCGCGACGGGCCCGGACTTGCGCTTCTTGTCCTTATTCTCCCGCCTCCCGGGGAGTCGGGAGGAGCCTGCGTCGTCAACCGTTGGCTGGTCGGGACGCGAACTGTGCCACGCGCGTGCCTCAGCCACCTTGGCGCACTTGTCTGCGATCGCGAATAGCTCCGCCGTGGATTGGATGGCACGCGTGCCCAACTTCTCAAGTATCTTCTCATCGCGTACACCTTGCCTGAAGGCGACGTTAACTGCTTGAGGGGAAATCTTGGGGATGGTGTTGCAAACCTGGCTAAATCATTGGATAAAGTGCCGCAACGTCTCCCCTTTTCGCTACTTGACAGCGTGGAGATCGCTCTCCATGCCAGGGCGCTCAAAGGTGCCCTAGAAGTTCGCCACAAACTGGTGGCAAAGGTCTTCCCACGAGCAAATCGAGCTCATGGGAAGGTTCATGAGCCATGAACGGGCAGAGCCCTACAAGACCATGGGGAACCAGTTGGCCATTACCTTTTCGGCTCCTCCAGCCGCTTGCACGGCGGTGTGTAGATCTGGAGGAACTCCTCCAGGTAGAAAGAGCCGTCATACTTCTGCGGTAGCTCCGGCTGGAACTTCTCGGGCCAGTTGACGGGGCAAAGGTCAGGAGTGAAGGCTTGGCAGCCCGCTCCGTAAAGCGGGGTGCCGACCCTCCCGACCGGCTGCGCACGGGCGTGCACCGGAGAGCAGGCACGATCAGCAGCGGGCCGGAGGACGATTGGCCCTCGTCAGCCCTTGCCTCGCGCCGCCTCTCCTGGTGGCACTCGATGGTGATGTGTGCATCTTCGCCTTGCCTCCGCTGGTTGATGCGATGGCGAAGATCTGGACTGTCTCCTAAAATAGGAGAAGCAACCGAATGGGGGGACCCGCTGCGGAGCTCCCTCGCTTCACCATGTGAAAGACGCGGCGGTAGTGGCGGCGATGCCACTGAGGGGCCAGGTCGGGGGTCGCCATGCCTTGAGGAGGTGTGGGAGCCTCTGGCCGCCACCTGACGGCGAGCGGTGTCCACCAGGTTGGCTACCTCCTAGAGCCAAGGGCCCACAGGAGATATACCTTCCACCCGGACAGGAGGGTGCCGGAGAAGCTGCGCAGCGTGCAGCGCGCCTGCCTCACCCAGCTGGTCGAAATCCTGTCGGCGCCACACCGGTTGGGGAAACTCGGTGATGGTTGGGTCGGCATGCGCCTCACCTTCGCGTGCTAGGTGCCGGAACTATGACAGCGCAGCGTCCGCCGTTGCGGTGCCGCCGGACACGGCGTGGCGCCCCTGCACACGAGAGGGCGTCGAGCATGTTGGAGCGGATGGCTGTTGACGTCCCCGCTGCTAGGGACGTGCCTGTCGGCCTGCCATGAACGACGTAGGTTCAAAAACATGGTCCCCCACCTGGCACGCCAGATGTCGTTGTACAAACGTCGGTGGTCCGGATGGACCCCCCTTTGGGATTCGGCCGGGGACGCGCAGGAACAGAAGCTACGTCGATCTTGAGTGGCCGGGATGCTAGAATGGAGACCGTGATTTACCCAGGTTTGGGCCACCTTCTTGGTGTAAAACCCTACGTCCTGCCTTTTGTGTATATATGAATATTTGGATGATTACAACCAACCTGGAAGCACAGATGTTCTTCCTCTTTTCTATCTCTTCCATCCCCTTTTCATGGCCTTGGTTCTCCACTTATATACCCGGGGTCACCACAACGGCCGAAAGGAAAATACACTGTAGAAGCACCGTTGCTGACGGATAGGGCATAGGTGACCCATGCCAGCAGTTGAGGGTTGTTGTAGCGGAATAGTGCCTGCCATGCCGTGGTTGGAATCTGGGTCATCATGACGTGGTTGGGTCAAAAGGTGAAGACTTTTCGGACGCTCTCTGCCACGGACCATGCTGCAACTACCGCGGCCCTACTGACCAGGGACAGGAGGCATGCGCCTGGGCACGCGGTAGCGTGTCCTAAAATCAAAAAGGTGTTAGACCACTCCATCCCCTAACAGGATCGACAGCTTACGGGGCCCATCATATGGGAGGACGGAATTCGACCAGGATGCCGCCATCTCATCCGCGAGGACTTGGAGTAGGTGAGCCCGCACGGACAGGCATTAGATGCGCCCGTCGGGCCACGTGTGCTGGGGAAAGACCTACAAGGGGTGCTCGGGGTTCCCGCATGCTCGGGGACCCCCGAGCACGCGACTTAGGACATTCCATCGCTCGTGGGAGGCAGTGGCCATCCCGAGTGGGCCCCAAGTTGCCTTGGGTGCTCGGGGAGCATCCTTAAGGGATGGCTCGGGGTTCCCCTTGATGGCCAAGGGGACACAGTGCTCGGGGTGTTCCCCCGGGCACCTCCTCTTGACTCCCACACCCTTGGCAACGTAGCGTCAAGTTGGGCCTCTGCCAGCAGTCTAGGGGACCCCGTTCCCCGTATCGCCGACAGTATCCCATGCTCATGCCTCCAGAGTCTGGGCGTCCCACTTCTCGGGTTCAGCGGCGAGCCGATCAGGACCATCGGCCGAATCGAGCTCCAGGTCAAGTTTCAGAACGAAGCTGGTGAGTGCACGGAGAGCGTGCTGTTTGACGTCGTCGACATGTCCTACAAGTACAATGTGATCCTCGAAAGAATGACACCCAACAAGTTTGGGGCGGTTCCACATCACGCCTACCTATGCATGAAGGTCCCCTCCCCCACTGGAGTCATAATAGTGTATAGTGACCAGGGCCTATCTCGCCGCATCGAAGAGACCACAACCTCGGCTATAAGATACGTCCATCACGACGTCCCAGCAACCGAGACATCTCGTCCTGCTTCTCCCGGTGGCACTGGGGTCTCGCCCGGGGAGGGCAAGGTCCTCGGCATCGACACTCCCGGGGACCAGTTTATGTCGGCCACAATAGGATGGTGGATTCCCAAGCCCAGACCGGACGGAGAGACCCGATCAGTCACATTATTAGAGGACGAGCAGTACAAGGCCGTGCTGATCGGGGTGGATCTTTCCCTCAAGGTGGAGCTGGCACTTCTGCTGACTTTGCGGGCCAATAGCGATATCTTCGCGTGGGAGCCCAAAGATCTGCCGGGTGTGCCTCGAAGCATAATCGAGCACAAGTTGATGGTCGCACCAGGGGCTCGTCCTATCAAGCAGCGCTTGAGGAAGATGTCGGCCGATCGACAAGTCACCACCCGCGAGCAAGTCGCCAAGCTGCTCAAGGGCGGGGTCATCCGCGAGGTCTTGCACCCGGAGTGGCTGGTGAACCCGGTCCTCGTCAAAAAAGCAAACGGACAGTGGCAAATGTGCGTGGACTACACCAATCTGAACAAGGCATGCCCGAAGGACAACTTCCCCCTTCCTCGCATTGACTAGCTGGTCAACGCCACCTCCGGCTGCGACCTCATGAGCTTCTTGGACGCATACTCGGGATACCACCAGGTGTGGATGGCCGAGGAGGACGAGGAGAAGACCAGCTTCATCACCCCATGCGGGAAGTTCTGCTATGTCCGTATGCAGTTCAGCCTCAAGAACGCGGGGGCGACATTCGCCTGACTGATTGGTAAAACTCTCAGCGACCAAGTCGGCAGGAACGTGGAGGCATACGTGGATGACATCGTCATCGAAAGCGTTCTCGCCCAGACCCATGCGGCCGACATACAAGAAACCTTCTCCAACCTCAGGCGGTCCGATTTAAGATTGAACCCGGAGAAGTACGTCTTCAGCGTGTGCGCCGGAAAGCTCCTAGGCTTCCTCGTCTCAAAAAGAGGGATCGAGGCCAACCCGAAGAAGATTGACGCAATTCTCGACATGCAGTCACCTGCCACAACCAAGCAAGTACAGAGGCTAGCTGGTTGCCTCGCGTCCCTAGGACGATTCGTGTCCCGCTCGGCGGAGAAGGGGCTCCTATTCTTCAAGGTTTTGTGAGGCTCTAGGAAGTTTGAGTGGACTGAGGAATGCGACTCGGCCTTCGAGGCACTGAAGAAGTACCTCTCCTTAGCCCCGCTCCTCCAGAGCCCGTCACCCGGTGACACCCTCCTGTTGTACCTCGCCACCACGGCCTCGGCAGTCAGCGCCGTACTCGTCAAGGAGCAAGGCTGAACACAGAACGCAATTTACTACATCTCCAAATCGTTGCAAGGAGCGAAGATACGGTACACAGAGCTGGAAAAGCTGGCATATGCCCTCGTCATGGCGTCTAGAAAGCTCCGCCATTACTTCTTGGCCAACCTCTTTCCCAATAGGTGAGATGTTCCGCAACCGAGAGGCTACGGCCGGGTTAGCAAATGGGTGGCCGAGATCGCCCCGTTAGCGGTTGACTTCCCTCAGAACAGCTATCAAGTCACAGGTGCTAGCCGACTTCGTTGCGGAGTGGGTACCTCAGCCTGGCCGTGCACAGAACATGGAAGACCTGACCTGGACTCTCTACGTCGATGGTTTCTGGTGCACGGAAGGGGCTGGGGCCGGCGCGGTCCTTGTATCTCCAGAGGGGGCCAAGGCATCGTTCTAGGTCTAACTGGACTTCAAAACAACCAACAACATCACTGAGTACGAAGCGCTCCTGCTCGGACTTCAGAAAGCACGTGCGGCCAGAGCACGCAGGCTCCTCATCAGGAGCGACTCACAGCTGGTCACCGGGTAAGTCAGCAAAGATTACCAAGCAAAGGATCTGGAGATGGCTAAGTATCTAATGGTGGTGAGGGCCATGGAGAAGCATTTCAAGGGGATTATCGTCTAGAGTATACCGCGCGGGGATAACACTGAGGCCAACCTCCTAGCCCGAGCGGCGAGCGGTGGAACCACCCCACCCCCCAGAGCGTTTAGCGAGGTCTTGTCCACCACTTCGACTAAGGGGCTGGCCGACGTCTGTACCATCTCGCCGGAAGACTGGAGGACCCAGATCGAGGAATACCTCTCCACCGAGACAGAACCCGAGGACCCTGTCGAAGCGCGTCATCTGTCAGTGCGCGCCCTATCGAAGCACGTCATCTGTCACCCTGTCGTACCTCTACAAGTGAGGTGTGCGCTCTGTTTCTAAAGTGCATCTCAACAGAGGAGGGCAGGGATTTGCTCAAGGAAATCCACCAGGGGCTCTGCAGCTGGCATCTCGCCCCCAGGTCCCTAGTTGCCAAGGCGTACCGTGCCAGGTTCTACTAGCCAACCGTGTTAAGAGATGCTCAAGATCTGGTGAAGATGGGCCGTGGCACGAACAGACCGGCAAGCGAAATGCAACCCATCTCGCCCTCCTGGCCTCTGGCGCGTTGGGGGATCGACCTCATCGGCCCGTTCAAGAGTGCGTGCCGCGGTGCCAAGTTCGTCATCGTCACCCTGGATTACTTCTCCAAGTGGATAGAGGCAGAACCCCTGGTGAAGATCACTTCAGCCGCCGTGTAGAAATTCATTTGGAAAAGCATCGTATGTCGATTCGGCATTCCGCGCGAGTTGACCGTAGAAAACGGGACCCAGTTCGATGCGGCAAATTTTAGAAACTTCTGCTCCGGTCTCGGCATCAAGCTGTGTTTCGCCCTAGTCGCCAAACCAAAGGCTAACGGGGTGGTAGAAAGGGCTAATGGTATCATCCTTTCGGGCTTACATACACGTATGTTTGAGCTTCCTGCAGGGAAATGGGCGGACGAGCTCCAGAGCATGTTGTCGTCATCTCGCACCTTGGTCAGTCGGGCGACAGGGCACACCCCATTCAAGCTGCTGTTCGGCGAGGAGGCTGTCACTCTTGCCAAAGTGGAGTTCGAATCCCTGCGCATCACCGAGCAGCCGGACGATGATAACCACCTAACGTCGCTCGAGGGGCTCCACGAGGTACGACAAGATGCATCTCTCCACATCGATTGGTACCAGGCGGCGACCGCAAGGTACTACAACAAAGCAGTGAAGCCGCGACCCATAGCGGTGGGTGACTTGGTGCTCAAAAAGAAGCTCAACCCCGAGGCCGACAACAAGCTCAACTCCAAGTGGGAGGGCCCGTACGAAGTCATCAGCTCGTCTCTACCGTCGTCATTTCATCTCCGAGATCTCGATGGCGTCGTCCTCAAGCATAGCTGGAATGGTGACAACCTCAGGAAGTACTACATATGATCATGCCGAAGGCCACTTGGCGACACATCACCGACAGCTGCTGCGCCAGCTAGGCGGGACTTCGTCCTTGTAATGGTCATTACTTTCATTAGAAAACATTGTTGTCTATCTGAATGCAGTATCGGTTCGTTCATCGCGCCAAGAAATCTACTGGAGACGCGTGCGACTATCTCGTCTTAGGTGGCAGCCCGGCCCGACGCCGCTCCCCTAAGGATGACGAACACGACGATCCCATCTTAGGTGGCAGCTCGGCCCGATGCCGCTCCCCTAAGGGCAATGAACTCCCAAGACAATCCTATCTTAGGTGGCAGCTCGGCTCGACGCCGCTCCCCTAAGGACGACGAACTCCCAAGACAATCCCGTCTTAGGTGGCAGCTCGGCCCGACGCCGCTCCCCTAAGGACGACGAACGACAATCCCGTCTTAGGTGGCAGCTTGGCCTGATGCCACTCCCCTAAGGACGACGAACACGACGATCCTGTCTTAGGTGGTAGCTCGGCCTGACGCCTCTCCCCTAAGGGCGACGAATGACAATCCTGTCTTAGGTGGTAGCTCGGCCCGATGCCGCTCCCCTAAGGATGACGAATGACAATCCTGTCTTAGGTGGCAGCTCGGCCCAACGCCGCTCCTCTAAGGACGACGAACGACAATCCCATCTTACGTGGCAGCTCGGCCTGACGCCGCTTCCCTAAGGATGATGAACACGACGATCCCGTCTTAGGTGGCAGCTTGGCCCGATGTCACTCCCCTAAGGACGACGAACGACAATCCCGTCTTAGGTGGCAGCTCGGCCCGACGCCGCTCCCCTAAGGACGATGAGCAAGTCCTAGACACGATATGACCCATTAACCAGGGCGACGTGCGCTACAATCCCTTCTTAGGTGGCAGCTCGGCCCGACGCCGCCACCCTAAGAACGACGGACAACACTTGGCGCCCAAGGCAGGCGGCGCGCGTTCCAATCCTGTCTTAAGTGACGTCTTAGATGTGTTAGAGTTCCTACGCCATACCCTATGTGGCCTCGCCCGCGATTGGGAACAGACGACACACCGCTCATCAGAACAAGGAAAGAGCAACTAAAAAGATGAGATTACGCCAAGTTTGCGACCCAAATGGATTCAAATGCACAAGTTTACAAACAAACCAGGGCGACCACGAATACTTCGTGGTCACCAATTATTTTGGTGGGGGGATAGTACCCTCGCGCTAAGTTACAACAATCGCAATAGACGCGATGATAAAATTAGCTAAGTCCCAGCTCCTGGGACATGCGAGCTACATCGGACGACTTGGGAAAGCCGATCGACTAAAGCTCCTACGTCTCGGCGTCTTCGGCCAAGTTGGTGGCGAGGGCCAGGAGAAATAAGTTGCGCCCACTACCCTGGGCTGTCGCCGGGACGACACCTTCCACAACCCCCTCGCCGACCGCGAGAGACAGGTCGCCCCCGTGAGCTTTGACCATCACCGGGGCGACGTCTTCCGCGGTCTCTCTCCCGATTATACAAGTCTCCCTTTCCACGATTGACAGGCCAGATGGGCAATGCTTGTGCGACATGGCCACAAGGGGACGAGTCCCACGTCGCCCGGTGGGCAACTTATATTGCGAAGATGGCCTCTGCAAACAAGTACGATAGAAAATGAACGTTGCAACTTTTAGCATAAATCAAAGTGTAATATCGCGCCACAAGGCGAGTTCACAAAATAGCCACATGCGGCGAGGTCATGTCGACGCAGCGACGGTGGGGCAAAGTTTTCCAAAATATAAGATAGACGGCCGAGGCAGGCTTTAAACCTTTGTTTGCTAGGGACGACGCGGCGGGGACCTCACCCGAGGTGCCTTCAGCACTCCCCCCGGTTGCTGGCCTCTTCCGGGACTTCTGAATGCCTTCGACATACTTGAGTCCCTTTTTGCGTGAACTCCAGACCGATGTCATGAAGGCGTTGGCCTTGCCTTTGAACTTGTCTCTGACCGTGACCACCTCAGAGGTCTTCGGTGCGGCGTAGCCCGGGGCCGAGAAGACAGACGGCTCAGAGCGAGTCGCTAGGTAGTTGCAGCCGAGCAAGAGTTCTGCGGAGGCCCGGGCGTTGTCCTGGCCAAAGGTGAAGCTGGCGAGGTGGGTATCGCCACAGGTTTGGGTCGCCCACTTGATGCCTTCCACGATAAACGTCTCCGGATTAGAAGAGTTGAAGGCACCAGCATCAAGTCTGACCCTGCTGGCCGCCAAGCTCGCCTCATGGCACAGAGGCCCGATGAATTTTTAGGCCTTGCTGTCTCGCTCGGTGAAATGCTCGAGCCTCTCGTGCACCACCGAGAGGTCATCTTGGAGCTTGGCGACCTCCTTCCAGGCCGAGGCAGACTTGCCTTCCTCCGTGGCGAGTAGCGCCGCCGCAGCCTCGGCCTTTCCCTACTCGGAGGTGAGCGCCTCCTCTGCCTTGAGGGCACGCTTCCTCTCTGCCTCGGCCTTCTTCCTCTCGGTAGTGTGCTCCTCTTTGGCGCGAGTGGCACGTGCCTTCTCCGCCTCGAGCTTGGCCTTAAGGACTTCCACCTCAGAAGTCTTGTCCTTGAAGCGCTCGAAGAGCTCGGCCGTCTTCCTTGTCTCGGTGCCAAGAACCTCCAAGACGTTAGCTGCGTGCGCCTCTAGGAAAGAGAGCACGCACTAAAACAGAAGACGCGGTCAGTAAGTTACAGATGGTAGAGCAAAAGGGCGAGTCAGGATTACCTTCAGCGCAGCGGCCCGAGTAGCCGCTCCAATTTGGGAGGCCGTCATCCTGGCGAAGCTCAACGCCACATCTTCCTCGAACAATCTCGCCCCGGGATGGCTCATGAGCTCGAGCTCCAGTGGCGAGGCAGCAAGGAGGTCCGGTCCAAGCCGCCCAGAGAGTGTCATCCGGGGGCAAGGCAGGAGGGTTGAATCGAGGCAACCCTGGTCCTTGGCCTTTTCCCTCGGGATCGAGGAAGAGGACAGGACCATTACCAGCGTGCCCGACGGGCGAGGTGTGGGAGCTCCCACCGCGATCGCGGCTGGGGAAGGAGAATGTTCTGGCACCATGTCGCCACCCAGTACCCGCACGTTCACAGGGCGAAGCGAGGGCTCTCTCGTGGCCGCCACAGGGGAAGAGGGGCGCTGCTCCGGCATCGCATCTCCCCCGACCGAGGCTCCACCTGGACGGGCCGTCTTGGGAGGTGAAGTCACCTCGGTAGCCGAGGCGTCCTTCTGGAGACTCTCGCCCACGGCATCCTCACCGACGATGTCGACCATCTCATCGATGTCCACATCAGAAGAGCTGGAAGACGATGTGTCCCAGGAGAACTTCTCCTGGGTCACGGCCGTCGAATGGATCACCGCGAAGAGGCTTCCCATCGGCCCTTTGCCCAGGCCTGGTCTGGGCTTTGCGGGCGCCTCGGCCTGCTTCTTTGCGGCAGGTCGCTCATCACTCCCAACGCGCAATCCCGCCTCGGACTCCTCGTCGCCCGGGGCAGACGACTCGCGATGGTCACTATTTGCGTCATCCTCCCAATCCGCCAGCTCCTGGGCGAGGCTTTTTTGCTTTCCCTTCTGCGAGGATGGGGCAGCCCGCTTCCTCTTCTCACCCGCCTTGGCATCTCCGGTCGGGGCGATGTTCGGGCGAGGAGGGATCTCCCACTTGAAGAGTTCGTAGGCCCTATTCCAGCGCCCTACAATCATCTTCGATATGGCCTTCTCTTCGGATGGCAGATACCGGCCGAGGAGGAGGTTCGCCTCCCTCTCTGCTTGGGGGAGGTCATACCCTTCGGTGGGCTCGTACCTGTAGAAGGTGCACGGGCTGAGAGGCCTCCCCTCGGCGACGGGGAGGCACTTCATCCGCCAGCCCGTGGCGAGTGGTCGAATCCTCAGCAGGATGAACTCCTCGACCAGGTCACGTGATGAGAGCTGGTGGCTCATCTCGCCTAAGGCGTCGCGTCTCGCCATGCCGGTGGAGGTGACGACGAGCTAGCGAGTCAAGTAGCCGGGGGTGGTCTTGTCACCGGTGGAGCCGAGGTCGCCTACCCGGCAGTAAAAACCACTCGTTGCACCAGTTCTTTCACTTATTCTTCAGCACCATCACCGAGTAGGGGGCGTCGGTCCCAGTGGTTGCCTCGGAACCCGATCATCCCAACGAGAGAGTGGACGCCGTTGTGGATGGGCGACGTGGTCATGACGAGCTCGTGGAACATGGTAAAGTAGGTCACCGTGCTCTCCGTCCTCATCGTCCTCATCGCCCACTCGAAGATGACCAGGCGCGAGATTGCCGTTCGGTTGAGGTATGAGATCTCCAGACTAAAGTGGTCTAGGACAAGCTGAACGATGAGAGCGGCCAGGAAGGTCAAGCCGGCCTTGAACTGGTCGGCGAAGACGACGATGTGCCCCTCAGGCGGGATGGCCTGCGTGCTCCCTTCCTTTGGGAGGACAGGACCGTGCTCATCCGAATCGAGGGGGAAGCATCCCGCGTTGTGAAGGCGAGACAAAGTGGTGTCGAATGCCTGAGTCACTCTGAGCCACCGCGTGTAGGTGACCTTCTCTGCTGACTTCTTCCCCTTCTGTTTCGTAGCTGCAGCCACCTTGCTGGTCGACATGGTCTCTCTCCTCTCTTCCTCAAATGCTAAATCGTCCTGAAGGCATTTGAGGGCGATCCAGGATGAGCAGTGAACTGTGCAAGATGGAAGCTGGGCGCGAGGAGCGGAGAGATGCAAGCGACGGAGGCAGGAGCGTGAGTGAAGTCAAAGGGGAGGCCCAGGGGTATTTATAGGTCCTGGGATGGCCCGTGAATCGAGGCGGCATAACGGGTGGTAGCGGATGAGGCAGAGCTGGCGGTTACGAGCCGAAAACGTAGGCGAGGTTTCCAGGGGGATCTGGGTGGGAAGAGAAATCTAAAACAGGGGCACCTCGTCCCGAACTCCTCGTCCTCCTGCTCCTAACTAAGAATAGATGTAGGCTCGAGCGACGTCGCTCCCCTCATCGATCGCACCTGTGAGGGTCTACTGTTGGGGGAGTCTGGCCACGTCATCCGGGACGAGGTACCCCCTGTTTTATTTTTCCATCTTTACACTTGTTGATCATCCCATACCTTTTGTAGATCCTCAGGAACGTTCGGCAAGGTGCTCCAGCGAGGTCGAGACGCGTAGCCCTCCTCCGGCGAGGCGGCCAGGCGAGGGCGAGACACGTCGCCTGCCCCCAAGCAAGGCCTAGGTCAACCCCTCTCCAGGACGAGGCCGAGGTGGTTCGCGCCCGGTCCGAGATAGAAGACAGCACCTCGCCCAGGCGCCCGAACCTGAAGATATCCATACTCACGCAAGCTCAACGAAAAGGGGGCGAGCACGGTGGCGATCCGTACCGGCGAGGCGCGTCAAGTATATGCCGGTGCATATAGTAGGTAGTGGCGAGGAGGAGAATACTATTTCATCTGACGTACGGTGATACAGACCAGGGTAAAACAGTAATCTGCCTAGGGGCAGCGATGTATATTCATCTGTAAGTCGGCTTTGCCTATATAAAGGCGAAGCGGCACCCCATATGAATCCAAGTTCTCTTGTCTGAACTCCAGTTCCATTCTCCACTGCAATTTCCTTATTAATCTTTGGTGGTAGCTCGGGGTAGCTCAGGTGGTTGCGAGGCGTCGTTCCCCAAGTCGTTCTCTTAGCACCTCGGTCCTTAGACCCGGGGTGCCCAAGTTTACTGTCCGAGGGAGACTTCGTCGAAACTAAAGTATTTGAACCTCGTGAAAGCGATGGATAATTATAATATGCAATTACTAGAACCAGAAAGCGAAAACTACTTTAGGAATAAATAAAAAATAGAAAAGTAAATAATACTAAAAGTGCTAGAAAGAGGGTCTGAATGGTGGAAAATGTCGGAGGGGTTATGCAACATATAAAGTACTAACTATGATTAGGAAGAAAATAAATGGAACACTAATATTACTATCATAGATAGATGCGATCTACCCCTTGTTCAACCACCAATTTCAGGCATACATTAAGACTCATGTCGGAATAGTACTAATAATTTTGCTAGCAAAATACAAGAGAGCACCACACAGTTGGCTGCTCTACCCCATCCCCCGTGCTTACCAATAAATGCATCGCTAAGCGTGTTGCTTGGCCATATCAAGACACACAATCAAATACAACCATTAAAGACAAAGGATGCAAATAATTAATCCCAAGAAAATAATCGATTATGCGAAGATGGATGCTAAACATAGCAACATACTTATGGCACCAAAGATGGATGGTCATCACAATAATAATGAGAGCGCTACTACTACACATATGATATATCAAAAAAGTATCATATTATTTTGAGTTTAATGATATCTTTTCATGGTAGTTCTTGTTAGTTGTCTAGTCGAATCTTCTTCTAGATTGCATCTTGTCCTCACAACTGCAGATCATCACCATTCATCATGTCCTGCTGCAAGATATCTCTGCTGCGACCACAAATTTGTCACGATCATGCATCATTGCCACTACATCCACTGTGGCCTCGCATCTTTGTTGGCCGCTGTAAGAAGAAGGAACAGAAAACCAAACCCATCTAGGTTTCGGATACAAGGTAAGAATTGGTTTCGGACAGAGTTAAGGGAGTTTGAATTGGTTTCTAGATATGGCTGATTTCGAGGTGATTTTGGACTTGATTTTGGAAGATGCTCAGAATCAGCTAGAAATTGGCAGAATACCTTATCTATTCCTAACTTGGTCTGCTATGAATTTGGTTTCACGATGTGGAGAACTTTTGCATACGAGAGAAAAAATGACCCGAAGGAAAAGTTTGGTTTAGTGATTTCTTAGGATCGCCTTGCCCCTGTGTATGTGTGGATGACCCCAAAAAAGGTTGTTTAGGGCCCCGTAACGGCCCTAGAAGCCCGAAAATTTTAGAAAAGATTCAACTTTCTCCAATTGGGCTCAACTTTCCCCTACGCCTGCTGATAACTGTTGTGCAAACAGATCGTCCATCTGAGTCTCCAAACTCCCCATAGCTCACTATCTTTTCCTACTGCAACACCACTTTGGCCTATTTCTGTTGGTAGATTGAGTTTATGAGATAAAAGATAACAAACATGTAGAGAGATGAAGAAAAAGAAGCCACAAGGAAGGCCAAATATATGTATGTATATATATAGATCTCAGAAATCTCACTGTCTTTTAGGACTGTTTGCATCACCTCTTTTGGAGCATCACTCATATCATTTGGTTTATTGATAAGCTAGCTCTTTCTAGCCTAGGGCCAGCAACTAGTGACTATTGCATTCTCTAATATGATTATTGCTAATTCTTGCTACTATATTTGAGTCTACTCAAGCTACATAGATTTACAATCATACTGACACAATTCACTTGTAATTGCTCCATCTAAGCTTTGGAGACCATTCGACACCACTAGTCATCAAACCACCTGCTTGCTTGGTAAGAATCGATAAGAATTTGGTATAAGATTGAGTGTGAATGACTTTTGAGCCTCTAGATCCAAGTAATTGATAGGGACATATTACTTGTGATTTGTTTCTTGATTTCTACTAACAATGGCAGGTTTCGCTGTTCATTCCAATGAACATCCTAAGGATGACACACCGCTTACACCTTGTATACAACACTTTAGGCACTTGTTAACATTCAGAATGTCTTGCGGTGATTAACGGCACCAACACTGCTCTTGCTGCAATTGAAGGCCGTGTAGGGCAACTTGAGCAAGCTCCACCCCCCTGCTGCCCATGCTACCCTAGCTGTACGTGGTGATGCTCCCGCTGCCCCTGGTGCTTCAACTCATCTCCATGCCCCATTCGTTGCTCGCTCTTGGGCTGCTGTAGTAGAAGATGAAGTTGATGATGGAGCACATCTGTACGTGGCTGATACAGAGTCAGATGGAGGTTTCAATCCCAACAATGATCATGATCATCGACAACGAAGTTTCAATTGGCAAGATATGTGATGATAACCACCATGAGAGGTACATGACAGTGATGATCTATTTGATAACATTAAATTCACTAAGTCTCCTTTTGTTGGAATGTATGATCCTGATGCGTATCTCACATAGGAGATGGCCGTGGAACAAAAATTTGCATGCTATGATTTTCCTGAGAATAAGAAAGTTAGGGATGCTACTAGTGAGTTTGCTAAGTTTGCGTTTGTTTGGTGGAATTAATATCGTCGTAATAATCAGAATGTACCTCACACTTGTGGTGCTTTAAATAGAGCTATGAGACATAGATTTGTACCTTCATATCATGCTCATGATTTTCTTAACAAATTGCAACATTTGAGACAATGTAGTAGTTCTGTAGAGAATTATTATCAATAATTGCAAACAAGTTTGTTGCATTTTGGTTTAGATAAAATTGAAGATGCTAAGATGGCTAGATTTTTGGGTGGTTTAAATCATGAAATTCAAGATATACTTGAGTACAAAGAGTACACTTCTATCATCGCTTTGTTTCATCTTGCTTGTAAAGCCGAATGGGAAGTACAAAGACATCAATCCAAGCAAAGAGGGAATTTTCCAGGTTCTTTTGTAGGTCGTACAAGCCAATTTCTGAACCCAACACCCATTCCCCCCTCGAATAAGACCACTGCACCCTCTCCTTCCAATAATAGCTGGCGCCAATCTGCTTCCACTACACCTTCACGAGCATCTGTAGCAAGAAAAAACCATGTTATTAGCCCCTATACAAAGTTCATCTTCACTTGCTTCAACGGGGTGATCACAAGAAACACAATTTCATCACCACAAGGGCTATGTGCACATGATACAGGATTGCCCTAGCAAGCAAGTTCTCTTGATTAAAGATAATGGTGAGTATGCTTTCAGCTAGTGATATTGAGGAAGAATATGATATGCTTTTAACTAGCCCCACAGGTGATGAACAAAGATTTGAACATGACGAGGAAAATATGGTGCTGAACTCATGGATAAATATTTGAGTATAATAGTAAAACGTGTGCTTACCGCACAATTGGAGCGTGCTAAACAAAACCAACGCCATAATTAGTTCGAATCCAAATTCACAATCAAGGAGCACTCATGTTGTGTGATCATTGACGGAGGAGGGAGTTTCAACAACTTGGCAAGCATGGACATGGTCGAGAAGCTTGGCTTGACCATAGAACAGCACCCACGTCCTTTTTACATTCAATTGTTCAATAATTGTGGTAAGTTAAAGGTAACATGTATTGTGAGAGTACACTTTTCTATTGGTTTTTATCATGATTATGTTGATTGTGATGTTATACCTACGCATACATGTTCTTTGCTGTTAAGTAGGCAATGGCAATATGATAGAGATTCTATGCATCATGGTAGAACAAATAAATATGCTCTAATGTTTAAAAGAAAGAAAATCACTTTGTTGCCCATGTCTCCTGAAGCAATTTTAAAAGATGAAGCAAAGAGAGCTAATCGAGAAAAAGTGAGTAGAAAAAGTGAAAATCAGATTGTAGCTAAAAAACTTGTGCAACATTAAAGGAAAAACCAAGTTCTAAAAAGAACAAAATTAAGTTGAAAGGTTCTATTTTGCTTGCTACTAAATATGATATTGGTGAGATGAGAGGTAGTAGTTCAGTTTGCTATGCTTTAGTGTGCAAAGAAATTTTGTTTTCATTTGAGGATATGCCTCCTTTGCCTCCTGCTCTTTCTAAAAATTTTCTAGAGTTTGCTGATGTATTTTCAAAGCAAGTACCACGGGGGCTGCCTCCAATTCGTGGAATTGAGCATCAAATTGATCTAATTCTAGGAGCATCGCTACCCAACCGTGCACATACATGACCAACCCGGAAGAGCTAAAATTCAGGGCCAAGTGCATTACTTGATATAGAGGTCGGGAATCTCTTAGTCCTTGTGTTCTACGGTGATTTTGTACATGAAGAAAATGACCTTGGTGTATGTGTGTTGATTCGTAGAGCTAGTAATAATATCACTATTAGTTATCATCACCCTATTCCAAGGTTAGATGATACGCTTGATGAATTAAGTGGCTCTACTGTGTACTCTAAAGTTGATCTATGTAGTGGCTAATCACCAAATTCACATGAAATTAGAAGATAAATGGAAAACAATGTTCAAAACTCAGTTCGGTCCATATGAGTGGTTAGTGATGTGTTTTGGTTTAACTAATGCACGTAGTACTTTCATGAGATTAATGAACGATGAGGTTTTGCATGCTTTCCATTGGTGGGTTTGTGGTAGTATATTACGATGACATTTTGATCTATAGCAAATCATTAGAGGACCATCTTGATCATTTGCGTGTTGTTTTTAGTGCTTTACATGATGCACGTGTATTTGGTAATCTTGAGAAGTGCACATTTTTCATCGATCGAGCAACTTTTCTTGGGTAAGTTGTTACTCCATAGAGAATTGAGGTAATCAAGCCAAAATCGAAGCTATGTAGAGTTGGACAACTCCAATTCGATGTTTTTCAAAGATTTCAATACCATTGCCGCACCCATGAATAGGCTTAAAAAGAAAGATGTACCATTTATTTGGGGTCCTTCACAACAACAAGCTTTTGACATGTTAAAAGATAAGCTCACACATGCACCACTTCTCCAACTTCATGATTTTGGTAAGACTTTTGAGCTTGAATGCGATGCTCTAGCAGAATTGGACTTGGTGATGTATTGTTACAAGAAGGTAAACCTATGGAATACATAAGGGAGAAATTGAGTGGGCCTAGTCTACTTATGATAAGGAGTTATATGCTTTAATTTGGACTTTACAGACATGGCATCATTATTTATGGCCCAAAGAATTTTTCATACATGCAGATCATGAGTCTCTTAAGCATATTAGAACTCAAGCTAAACTGAACCATAGACATCAAAGTGAGTTGAACACATTTAATCTTTTCCTTATGTCATAAACACAAAAAAAGGAAGAAAAATGTTATTGTTGATGCATTGTCTCAGAGGTTTACCATGCTTTCACAACTTGACTTCAAAACTTTTGGATTAGAGACAATTAAAGAATAATATGTGCATGATCCTAATTTTAAAGATGTCTTGCTGAATTGTAACCCAGAGAAGACTTGGAATAAATTCATGGTGAATGATGGATTTGTGTTTCATGCAAACAAGCTACGATGGATTTGTGTTTCATGCTAACAAGAATGATGGAAGCGGGCAGATAGGACACTTTGGCATAAAGATGGAGGATGTACTTGTTGATCACTTCTTTTGGCCAAAGATGAGGTGTGATGTTGAACGCTTCATTCTTTGCTGCACTATATGTCAAAAAGTTAAGTCTCGACTTAATCCACATGATTTATATATGTCTCTTCCTATTCGAAGCATATCTTGAACTAAGATGACACACTTTATTTCTATGGACTTTGTTTTAGGACTACCTAGAACAATGAAGGGGATGGATAAAATTTTTGTTGTCATGGCTAGATTTTCTAAGATGACACACATTATACCATGTCATAAAAGCGATGATGCTAAAAATGTTGTTGATTTGTTCTCGCGTGAGATTGTTCGCTTGCATGGTGTGCCTAATACTATTGTTTCTGATCGTGATATGAAATTTCTTAGCCACTTTGGAGAACTTTATGGGCTAAATCGGGGACTAAACTTCTACTTAGTACTACTTGCCGTCCCCAAACTAATGCACAAACTGAAATGCTTAATAGAACTTTGTCTACTATGCTTAGAGCTATTTTGAGAAAGAATTTGAAAATATGGGAAGAATATTTGCCGCATGTTGAATCTTCTTATAATCATTCGCTGCATTTTACTATAGAGATGTGACTTTTGAGATAGTTTATAGCTTTATCCCTCATGCACGATTGATTTTTAACTCTTCCATCTACGGAAAAGGTCAATTTTGATGCGAAACAACGTGCTGAGTTGATACTAAAAATGCATTAGACAACAAAAGAAAATATAGAGCATATGAATGCTAAGTATAAACTTGCAGGTGATCAAATTAGAAATGAAGTAAAATTTGAACCTGGAGATTTAGTGTGGTTACACTTGAGAAAAGATAGGTTTCCCAAATTCCTGAATTGAGAAAGTCTAAGTTGACGCCTAGAGCTGATGATCGATTCAAGTTATTAAAAAGAATTAATGATAATGCATATAAACTTGATCTACTTGTAGATTTTAGGGTTCATCCCACATTTAACATTGCAGATTTGAAATCATACTTGGGAGAAGAAGATGAGCTTGAATCTTGGATGACTCAAATTCAAGAAGATAGGGACATCTCTACCACTGATACAACCACGACACTTGTTGTCACTCCTCAAGTAGCACTTGCTACCGCTCCTCAAGCCGATATATAAGGACCAATGAGAAGATGTGGTGTACCCGGTTTTAAGGCCAGATAAACCCTTGTGTTTATTGTACAGGTCCCATGATCAATAGCCGATACACACAAGATAACATGTATATCATTGTCACACATGCACATATTAGCATATGATACGTAAATAGACCGTCAAGGTCAATAGTCTTACACCTATAGCCCAACAGCTAGAAACTTGTAGCGGGAAAATCAAGCATTGAGGTGGCCCATCAATATGCCATACCCGACAGGCAACTGACTGGGGTTATACCCTAGCTTTCGTGAATGCAATCGTTGTCTTGAGAATGGACGTCTGTTTTGTCTGGCCAAATCAACAAGCTAGGTGAGTACCTTGAATGTACTCGTAAACTTCCCGTAGGGAGAGTGTAATAGATCTATTTCATGAAAGGTTTGTTCAATAAAGTGGCTCTACCCTAAGTTGAGTGTTGAGCGGAAATGTAAGTTCTCGTTCGAAATATGATAGTAGTAGATTCAAAAGCATTTCCAAAAAAGACAAGCCCGTCCCTGACGAGTGAGTAACTAGTACTAGAAATTACACTCTAGCAATTGTCAACTAGAGGCCGATAACCCTTGTATCGCCTCAGGCAATCCTTAAAGCCTACCCGTGCTATGGTCCCGTAGCACGGGCTAGGTTTCACTTCTGCAGTTCCTCACTACCAGCCTGTAGCTCAAACTGCACACTGTGGACACATCATACCCACGTCCTTAATCCCATTCCTAGATTTCGTAACCAAAACTTAGTCTAACCAGTGTGTGGCCTTTCCATGTTGTGTCCACAAACGAGGACATGGCTATTCGAATAGATTTTAACACTCTGCAGAGGTTGTATGGCTTTACCCACAAGATGTAAGTCCTCTTGTTGCCAGAGCTCGATAAGCACACTTAACGAGGTGTGCTGGCAGGGTTATTACAACGAGACATTTTCCCCATTTTTGTACTAGAGTTGGACCCGCTAGGTACGATCTACCCAGTCTCCGCTTGTGCTCGGTAACTCCCGACCCTCAACCCGAGGTGGACTTACCTTTGTGTCGAATGACTCCCTACATAGTCACACGGAAGTCCTCTAGGGATGCCAATCTACCTAGCACTCACTTCCTACTACCCACGGTTCCAGACACTGGTACTCGACAGGGTAATTAGCCAAGTCCTTCCCACAAAGGCCATGTGGATGTACGGGTTGAACTTGGTCGAGCAGCACTTAGGCTCGGTCCTTAACTGATTCGAGCAAGACTGCATATCATCACCTCATAGCCATGTCCCTACATGCTACAACCATTTCTCCGATTTCCTCTTACCATTCTCACCCGAATCAGAATATTCCTCCATTTTGTTTTGGGGTTTTAGCAAACATCATTTCCAAACATTCGCCTTGGAAGGTACACGCCTTCCTGAGGGTTTTAATCCCATAGCCAAAGGGGTGGTTCGCATGAATCGGACAAAATTATGTTTTTCTCTATAGCAGGTCTAAGCATGGCTATCGCCTCTAGATCCTAAATAATTTGCTGGTCATACGATGACCGGCTAGTATTGCTAAGGTTACAAGGATTAATTTGCTGGACCTAGGTCATATACAACTATAGGATATATCTAGGTCTAGTATACAATATCGTTGATACTCACATAGCATGCAGAGTTGCAAACAAAATATTTAAGTTTTGACATATATGGGATTCAACATCATCAAAGTGCGAATGCTTGCCTGGCAGCGTTGGTCCTTATCTTGTGCTTGAACGTGGTACGACGGCTCTCCGGTTTCCTTCGCGCGATTTGTCATACCGTCGAAACTATACGTAGGAAAGACAGCGAATAAACAACGGTGCGAGGAAGAACCAAATAAGAACCAACATATACACCTCAATTTAAGATACGTGCTCTAGACCTAGCTGTTTGTTAGGGTTTGCAGAGAGGCGAGAACGAATTAGCTTCACATGAAATAAAGGTTTGTAGAACAGGAAACCCTAGCTCAATGATATAATAGCACTTGGGATGGTCTTAGTTTTTATATTTTAGTTGGATCCGGAGGATAAATATATCTATTGAAATATTCTAGAAATTTTATTAGCAAGACTTTTTAAGTTAAAGTACTATGATATAGTCATTTGGGGAAATGGGATATTTAGGGTTTTTATACCCTTTTATGGTACTAATGTAAGCAAGGCTTACATTTCCAAGTTCTACTGGTGAAAGAGCATATAGGCCCCTAAATGGTTTTGATGGTTAATGGCAACCCAAACTAGAATCTAATGTTTACAATGAGTGTAAGCAGGATGAGTAGGTTCCATGAAGAGGATTCATCCAGGAAAGGATGACAACCCAAAAGTACAAAGGTGGTTTCCAGGACAAGGAGATAGCTGCGCTAGGTAGCTGTGCCACAGCTGTGAAGAAGCCGGTGCTGTGCAAGGAGTTGCAAGCAAGGTGATGGTGGCTTGGTGCGTCAAAGGCCGTGACTACAGTTGGTGGAAGCTGAAGTCTAGGTTTGCTAGTTTTCCTGAGTCCTTAGGAAACACCTGTACTATTAAGAAGGATGAAGTAGCAATGATTCCTTGTAGTTCCTTTTGCTCAATGCTCAGAGTGTTGGACAGTGGCACTGATGCTTTGAGGTCAGTGGCCCTGTAACAATAGTTTTGCACAAGTGTGAAACTAGATTGTGCTAGCACACTGCTGTGCTAGCTTCCTAAAACCCTAGAGCCAAAGTTACCTGTGTGGCATAGCTGTGTCACAGGTGAACTACTGCTCTATGACTTAGGTACATCTCTGTGCCAGGGGAGAGCTTGTAAATGCTAAGGGAACTGCACTGCAATGGTCTGTCTGCCGAGTCAGAAGATTGTTGGAGGTTCTCCCCTAAGTAGGTATTAGAGTTAGTGTGTGCGCTGAGGGCATGTAGTGTGCTAAGACCGGGCTAAGTAGTGAGGCTACGTCAGTTAGAGTTTCACCTGTGTCAGCCTCCGGTGACACAAGTGTCGGTCTGCCTGAACTGGTTACCATTGTGCGTTGTGATTAGCTGTGTCACCGGTGCCTATCACCGGTGACCCACTTAATCCTACGTGGCATGAGTGTAACGGTCAGGTGCCTATGGACTCTATATATAGAGGACCAGGGGGTCTCAGACCTCAACCTTTGCCAAACCACTGCAATACATTTCGACCATTGCAAACCTCTTTTCTCCTGAACAGAAGCAAACATTCCTAAGTCTTAGTTCAAGAGAGAGTTAGAGCTTTGAGCAGTGAGCACTGGTTCCTCCAAGAGTTATTGTTGCAGATTCTTTCTTGGAGTGTCTACTCCTAGACAGGCGTAGAAGTTGCTGTGACCACCCAAGCTTGTGTGGGTTGGTACAGTAGTCTGTGAAGGTGATTTGAAATCTACCTGCTGCAAGGTGAAAAGACTTCCACAAGCAAGAGAAAGAGACCTGAGAACTCAGGTACTCAGAGAACAAGCACGATTCAGTGCTGGTGATCTCTTCGGAGTAGCCTCTCCAACGGAGACGTACCATCTCTAAAAAGTGTGGGAACTTCGGTGAAAACCCCTTGTCTCTCTGAGTACTTTTGAGTCTGTACTTACTTGCTCATCTGATTTGCATGCTTGTGTGATTTACTGATATACATAATCTAGCTGCAATCCTTTCTCATTGCCTGTGTTAATCTAGCTGTGTCACAGTTGCCTTATTGCTTATCTCATATCTGTGCTAGTTACCTGTTACACAGCTATCTGTCATATATCTGTATAGGGCTTTTAGATTACCTGTGTTAGCCACCTGTGTGACAGCTACATGTTAATTTACATATGAAATACTGCCTGAGTAGCTGACCTGTCTCACAGCTAGCTAAATCCTTAAACCTGCTAAGTCTTAAACCTGTTAATTTGAAGTAATTGTTTAAAATTTCGTTAGCCTCCTATTCACCCTCTCTAGTCGGCACCTACGATCCTTTAATTGGTATCAGAGTGGGTTGCTATTTGAATTGGCCTAATAGCTAGAGTTTAAAGGATGTCGGGCTATGAGGGTAAAATCCCTATCTTTGATGGATCTAACTATATGTTCTGGAAAAGAAAGATGCAGATGCATCTTATCACCATAGACCTAGATGTTTGGGAGGTTGTGAATGTAGGTTGTAGGTTGGAAGACACCATAATACCGAGCATCAATAATAAGAGAAATATTCAGAATAATGCAAGGGCTGTCATAGCTATATTCATGGGTCTCCAAGAACATGACTTCAACAGGGTTAGCACCATGGACTCTGCAAAGGAAATATGGGACACTTTAGAGCAGATATATGAGGCAGCAACACTCTGAAAAAGTCCAAGAGAAGCCTGCTGGAATCAAAGTTGGAAAGATTTGAGTATGAACATGGTGAAGTCATAAATTCCCTGTTCTCAAGACTCACAATCATCACAAATTAGCTAAGGGCACTTGGATCAAATCGAGTTGATGATGAAGATGCGATCAAGAAATTCCTATCAGTGCTGCCTAAGACCTACAGGACTCTCGTTCTGATGCTGAAAGAGAAAGATGGCTTCGAGCAAATGAAGTCCACTGAGGTCTTAGGGAGGATACTAGCACATGAAATGGAGTTAAAGCAGGAAAGCAAGCACAATCTATCCTCCTCACTCAAGAAGAATATTGCACTGAAGACCACTGCCTCAGCTTCACTACCTAAAAGTGAAGGCAGTGATGATCTAGATGGGGAGATGACTAGTGGAGAAGAAACTGAGCTAAATTTGCTCACAAGAAACTTCAGAAAATTCTATAGAAAGAAGAAGCAGTTTGGCTCAAGTGACAGATTCAAAGGGAAGAAGCTGGTCAAGGACAACAAATATTTTGAGTGCGGTAAAGAAAGACATTTTGTTGCTGATTGTCCAGCCAAGAAGAAGGACAACAGCCAATATAAGAAGAAGAAAGACTTCCATGGGAGGAAGAAGACATTCAACAACAAGCATCCAACTTATGCCAAGAACAAAGCCACTGTAAGAGCTTACGTTGGACAAGCTTGGGTATCTGATGATTCAGGCTCAGAGGAAGAATCAGAAGAAGAAGGAGAAGTTAATGGGATTGCTATCAGCATGACTGATGTGCCCAGCTGTGACACAGCCAAATCACACAGCCTCAACATCAATGCTAAGGCTGATCAGTTGTCATCCATCTCTGCACCTCTTTGCCTCATGGCCAAAGAATCAAAGGTACTTACTGAGTACGACTTTCCTGATTATGCTGAACTAATGGGTATCTTGGAAAGAACAGATAAGGCTTATGGCAAAGAGAGGAAGAAGAACATATCCCTAAGGGATAAGCTCAGAGAGCTCAGAGAAACATGCGATGAGGTTATGGATGATAGGGAGAACCTCAGGCTGGATCAGGAGAACCTGGAGATTGCTCATGACAAGCTTAAGCAAGCTCATGAGCTTCTTCTCAAGGAGCATGAGGAGCTAAAGGCAAAGCATGCCAAATGCATTGATGATACTAACACTCTTGTTGCTTCTAATATTATATCCTTGCCTGCCCATGCAACTGTTGAAAGCTACTTAAATTGTGCTACTCATATAAATGTTCTAACATCCACAGGTGTTGCAACTGATAACTCAAATGAGGCTTCAACCTCTATTCCAACTAACTCTATGGATGCAGCTGAGCACAACAAGCTTAAGGAGGAGCTTGAAGAAATTAAGAGGCTAATGAGGAAAGGTCTTTGCACTGCCAACATTGGCATGCAAAACTATCAGATGATTAGAGCTGAGATGCTCAGAAAAAATGATGGCCAGAAGGGCCTGGGTTATACTCCAGCTATGAACAAAAATAAACTGCCTGCTATCACTAACCCTAATCTTGCAGCTAAGTTTGTGAGACAGGCAGGTATAAATGACAACAACTTTATTGGTCACAAGCAGAAAAACAGGAATGTGGTGAACATTCCATCTAACCCATCCAATGTTTTGCAAAAGGACAGTAAAGGTAAGATAGTGGCCAAGTATGAGGGTCGCAAGCACCTGAGAAAATGGTCACCTGCTATCTGGGTACCTAAGGCTATTGTTGCCTGTGTCACCGGTACCTCACACTGCTGTGGGAATACAAGTGTCACAGGTAGCTTGCACTGTTCACTAATCCTTATACCTAAGGTTGCAGGTGATAGTCAGCCAAAGAGGATTCATGTTATATCATCCATTGCTAAGGCTGTGAACTCTAGAAACAAACTTGCTAACCCTATTACTGCTGTCTCTGCTTATGATAAAGCCACTAAGGGAACCAAACAAGTTTGGGTCCCTAAGTTTCATAACTGACCTTGCAGGACACTATCTCCAGTGGAATTGATTGGGTTGTGGACAGTGAATGTACACAACATATGACTGGAAGCAGGGAGGAGTTTGTAGAGATCAACAATGAGAATCTGCCAAGCAAATTTGTGGTCTATGCAGACAACTCCAAGGGAAAGGTAAATGGCATTGGTAAAGTGGACATATCTGAACATCACTCCTTGTCAAATGTTATGCTTGTGGATCAGATAGGCTATAGTCTAATGTCTGTGTCACAGCTGTGTGACACAGGTATGAAAGTCACTTTCTATCCTGATGAGGTTATAGCCTCTAAACTATCTGCTGATTCACAAGTGTTCAAAGGATGCAGGTCTGGAAATTGTACATTGTTAATTTCAATGAATAGCCTGCAGCAACTCCATGGTGCCTCATGGCCAAGACCAGTGTTGGCTGGCTGTGGCACAGGCGGCTAGGACATGCAGGGATGAAGCTTCTCAATAAGCTGAGCAAACATGACTATGTCATAGGGCTGTAAAAGTTGAAGTTTGGGAAGGACAAGCCCTGTAGCTCATGTCAAGTCGGCAAACAAGTTGGAGCTGCCCATCGTCCCAAGTCCATCATGACCACCATCACTTCTTTGAGCTCATACACATTGACCTTTTTGGTCCTACTACATATGAGAGCTTGGGAGGTAACAAGTATGGTTTTGTCATTGTAGATGATTTCTCTCGCTATACTTGGGTGTTCTTTTTGAAGGAGAAGATACAGGTTTCTAAGAAATTCAAGCATCTCATAGTCAGAGTGCAAAATGAGTGGAAGGTAAATCTGGTCAAGGTCAGGAGTGACAATGGGAGTGAATTCAAGAATTCCAAGGTGGAGGCATTTCTGGATAAACATGGAATTAAGCATGAATTCTCAAGTCCATATGCCCAACAGCAGAATGGTATGGTGGAAAGGAAGAACAGAATATTGATAGAGATGGCAAGGACATTACTTAATGAGTACAAGATTTCACCAAGATTTTGGGCTGAAGCTGTCAACACTGCCTGCCACTCAATCAATAGACTCTATCTCTAAGTTTGAAGCTAAATCTGATGTTGGTATTTTTCCTTGGTTATTCCACTAACTCTCATGCCTATAGAAACAAAACTCAGTAGCCCTTTCCACTGCAGAAGCTGAGTATATAGCTGCTGGTAGTTGTTGTGCTCAGTTATTATGGATGAGGTAGACCTTGAAAGATTTCAACATATCTATTGATCAAGTACCCCTCTTCTGTGATAATGGAAGTGCAATTAAGTTAGCCAACAACCCAGTACACCACCAAAGATCCAAACACATAGAAGTGAGGCACCACTTCCTTAGAGATCATGTGGAGAAGGGAGACATACAGCTGTATCATGTAAGGACAGAAAAATAATTAGCTGATATTTTCACCAAGCCTTTAGATGAGACTAGGTTCTGTGCTCTGAGGAGTGAATTGAATATCATTGATGTCTCAAATTTGCTATAAAAGGTTTACTTGGTGTCTAGCTCATATGTTCATTCTGTTTATGCTGTCTGTGTTTTTCATCTGTGTCACCTACTTGTTTTATAGGTATGCTTAGAGTTGAGAGTTTTCGCTGAGCTGTTTGTGCTCATCTTCTGTGTACATTTTTTTTCCTATCTGGTTTTTCAAAATCAACTCTTGTCAGTCTTAGCTTTGCTTGTTTGACTTTCTGGCAAACTGACATTGGGAAGATTGCATAAGGACCCTCTGATAGTGCTCAAGTGCTTTCTCTCCTATCAAATTCTCTCTATCTTGATGTTCCAAACGAAAAACTTGTCACCTGAGTAATTCATATGTGTCTCAGGTGAACTCTTTTGAGTTCCATAGGTCATAGGCTCTTTGTTAACTCACCTGTGTCACAGGTCATCTAGTCAGCTGTGACACAGCCACTTTATAACCCTTCAGCCTTATATAAAAGAACTCGCGTTCCCCATGAAAACCAGTTCGCTTACAGAAACCCTGAACTTTCGCTAAGCGCTAATTTCTCGAGTTTTCATCGGAATTGCGGTTTCTGACCTACCAAAAGTTTTCAACTCATCAGAGAAGCTTTCCGAGGCGCCCCAGCATTGTTTCATCCGCGCCTTGCAAAGTTTTCGATCAAAGTATGCATCAAGCAACCATTCCCTGAGCTTGCCCTAGCTTCATGTCAATGCAATCGCTCAAGAACTTAATCCAGTAGCGCATTTTCCTCGATTAGGGTTGGTTTAGGCTTGGTTTAGCTTTCTGGTCTCATCTAGCTCGAAACCTAGGGGTAAAATCTTGTTAAACCCTAGTTTTCATGAATCTGCATTTCGCCTCTGTGCGTAGCTGTGTCACCGCTATGATCTCACCTGGCACACAGGTGTACCTATTCAACGGGCAGAGACTTTAGTTTGGTTCTAAGTCCTCACCTGTGCCACCTTGTCTCACACAGGTGGACAACACAGCTACTATCTTCTGTATTTGGGAGCACCTCTTTCCTTATTCTTTCTCATCTTTCTTGTTTCTACAAATGTGTTCAGGTTCAGAGAGAGAGGACAGTTGTCACGGACCCGGAATTGCATATGATTAAGGGAACGCGAAGTCGCCAAGGACCGAAGGACTCGTCAGCCCGGTGGCACGGTACCTGCGTCGTACGCACCAAGACGGAACGATCCGACACCCGCCACGTGCGAGCCGGCCGGAAGCGACCAATCTTCCCAGAACCACATACGATTCCGTTAGTCCGGTGAAGGTTTAGAGTCGTTCCCAAACTACTACCAGACAGGACAAGGTCGGAGGAGCCCGACAGTTCTACCCACACCCTAACCTAGCTCGAAGGCTAGTGGGTCGCTCGAAAGCCCGGTAGAACGCCCACACCCTGCCTGGCCGGCACAGCATCTCAGCCAGCGAGTCACTCAACCGATTCCTGCCCAACCTGGTAACAACCGGTACAACCGTAACCCTTCACGGCATACCCAAAACGCTTCATATCATATACGCATTGCGTAAGGGCAGCCTAGAATTAACAACTCGGACATCACAACAAAGCTCTACATATATGATATTACTAGTGACCGTCCACGATGGGACAATACATTACATCATTCGGCCATGACCAAAAACATATCCGAGTACGGAGAAGTTAAACGACAGCGGAAACAAGGTAAATGAGTCCCACAGTGGCATAGTGACCGCTGAACAAAAGCCACGACCTATCCCAGAGATCGACTAACTAACCGAGGAAACAGCAATTTCAGGCATCATCAAAATAGTCCTCAACCATCGGCTCACCTACAAGCTCCAGGAATAACCTGGGTGAGTACGAACGTACTCGCAAGACTTATCCGTGCTTGATTAAATGTCCTACTCATACTAGTACAACAACCATTAAACATGAATGCTTCTCAGAGTAACAATATACTTAATTTAAAAACATAACCCAAATAACATGAGGGGAGGACCAGATAGATAACATAATACTCGAGCGACCAACAGCCCAAAGTCACGCTACCAACACCTTCCCGTAACTAACTTTCCAACCAATTTGGGGACAGCCCATAGCTTAACTCCAAAGTTAACCATCAAACACAATAACTTATTCAATCTCTCGGACCGTTCTGACGATACAACCACTACCGGTATTCGAGAGCATTATCCCTTGGAGGTTGCAAGACTCCAAGCAGAAATTAGACTACCATCCGACATACCCTAGTGTTGATCTCGGCAACGTCCACGCGCGTGATAAGGGAAGTAGCCACGCTGGAGTTGCCTCAAGGTTGGTATCGCGACGAAACTCTCCATACACCTGGTCGCAACATGCTCCTCCAGTGATACCAACTTTATCCAGCTGACCCATTTCCTTCGGCTCTCACATCTTACCTTAGGTTCGAGTATTTAGTTCATCAATTTATTCCAACCATAACTAGACACACAATACAACACATCCTACATGCTAGTTAACCAACTCGATCATCTTTTTATAGCAACGATCCACACATGACATATAGGTGCGTAAAGTAATTAATAGGCAATAAGGAGGGTGCAACAAGCTCTGCTTGCCTGATTCGGGTTGTTCCTGGTCTTGCGGGGAGCTGTAAGCCTGGTGGTCTTCCTCTTCAGATTCTGTTATAAGCAATACGAAGAACCAGAAAAGAAACGATAAGGAAAATATTAAGGTTCAGCATGTATGCATGAGGTACAATGCTAGATATGCATTATTATGGTGGCTTAATGATGGTTGCAACCTATAGTAATCCAATTTCTTAGAGTGAGTTAATAGAAATTGTGCAAAAACCCTAATTCTACATGCATGTCATTTTGTGCCGTGGTAAGATTGTGAATGTTATACTTACCGAGGATGGCCTTGACCTACACCATTATTATACGAAAGTGCACTGGAATCCAAGGCTAAGGTGGTTGGGATCGTGTAATCTAGGGCTACTATGGTCGAGTTAGGGTTTGACGACGAAAGACGTTAGGAGGGGCTAATAACTTGCACCCAACAAGGTCATACCATGCATGTGTCCCTACTGGTGTTCCAATTACTCCAAGTCATAAGAAATGTCGCAAGGTTTCCAGAACTACAAGGTTCGTTGAAATCGGAGTTGGGGTTGTGAAGTTAGGGTTTATCGACCCTCGACGGAGGCTAAACAACAACCCCGATATCAGTGTGTGCATGGGTTTAAAATTAATTTTTGATTCAGCCATCTTGTAGAGAATTTCACAAGCTTTCCAAATATATAAATTTTATCAAATTTGGCCAAGTCGTTTGAAAGTTATGGCTATTTGAAAATATGTACAAAACTAACCCTAATCAACAGTAACCCTAAATGCTAGATCTACCTGAAGGCTACCCGACCCATCTGCAAATCTAACGTGCCACCCGAGAATGCCACCCTAGAATCCTAATACTTAACCGCTCGGGCTGACAGGTGGGGTCCTCTGGTCAGGGCTGACTGGACCACCGAGTCCCAGTCAGCTGCTGACTGGACCCGGGGACCCAATCAGACAGCGCCACCTAACCCTACCTCTCTCTCTTTTCTCCCTCTCTCGGAACGCGGCCGGAGCTAGGGCTCAGACGGCGGCGGTCCGCCGGAGAGCTCACCGGAGGGGGGCTCCGGTGCTCTGCTTGCTCGGGGAAAGGGGCAGGAGGGCCAGGAGCTCACCCCGGAGTCGTTGAGGTGCTCGGGGAGGGCAAAGGACGTCGGGAAGGAGGTCGGCGACGAGGGAGGCGGCGGGGCGTTCGGGTCGTCGATGTCAAGACGTTCTGGGCACAGACCTGCGAGGGAAAGGGGAGGGGGACGTTTAGGAGGAGAAAGGAAGCTAGGGCTGAAGAAAATGGGAAGGAAGGGGGACCGGAGGGTGCTCGGGAGGCTCGCCGGAGTCTTCGGTCGGACTTAGGGACGAAGACGGCGTCGAGGGGGATTGCGGCTCGGATCTGGAGAAGAAAAGGGAGGGGGAGATAAGGGGGAGCTCAAGCATGCTTGTAATCGAAGAAGGGGAGCTCGGGGCTTACTGGAGGTGGAGCAATTGCTCGCCGTGAGCACGGGACCGGAGAGGGAGGAGAAGGCTCGGGCTCGGAGAAGAAGGGAGGGGAGGCTAGGGTTCTGGTGGAGCGAGGAGGGGAGGAGGAAGGCTGTCGGGACGGCAGTTTTATAGGGCGGCGAGGGCTTCGGACCGCCGGTCGGAACAGGGGGGGCGCCGCACCCGCTCGGGCCTCTGGCCGGCGGCGACGTGGAGGGGGAGGGGAGAAGGCTGACAGGCGGGGCCGGCCTGTCAGCGGGAGAAGGCGGGGCGTGGGGCGCGCGGGGAGAAGATGGGCTGGCCAGCTGGGCGGGTCGAGCAGGCCGCTGGCCCGATTAGCTTTAGGGTTTTTTTATTTTCTTTTTAATTTCTGAAACCAGACACCTTTCCCCACGTTATTTTATGTGCGTATTTGCTCCAAATAATGTGAAATTTTTACAGGGGGTTCTAATCTTTATTCTTGAGCTGCTGTGGAAGTTTGGGTCGATTTGGAGCTCATTTGAATGGGTGTCCAGTTCAAATTTGAATTAGGGTCCGGATTAGGGTTTTGAGCAGGAAACTAGGTTTCGACTACTTCAAAAATCTTGAAACTTAGCAAGGGGCTAGGGTTTCCACTTTTGAAATGACTTGTGAAATTTGGGAGGTTGGCATCCACTGAAATTTGTTCTATCGTCGAAACCCTATTCCAGCTCCTTTAGGTTTAGGTTCTAGGGGACGGGGATTCACCGAAGTGTTCGATGACCTCCACCACCCTTATAATGTCATTTTAAATTCAACTACTCGAATAAGTTGATGGTGGTTTTGACATTGTTAGTTGGATTACTTCAAATAATTTGATTGTGTTTGCACACGATTATCCACCGAGGATGAGATATTAACATATTCTATAAAGCGAAGTGATATGCAACTAAGTTTAGTTAAGGTTGTGGGTGGTGATGATGCCAGGTCATGCATGAATGCGGTAGCAAACTCTACTTGAGCTCTAATTATCGAATCTGGGTATT